>BLKM01000460.1:1083950-1095307 GCA_013340265.1 Coptotermes formosanus | reverse complement strand
GATGTGGCTGTTTGGCAGAGTATATAATGTTTCTTTGGTGTATATTTCATCAAATGTAGAGCAATACAAATGGAATCCTGCAGTCTCTAAAAATATCAGCTTTCCTGTGACATGACATTAAATATTTAGTTCCAATATTGGATTGTATCTGTTATGTGCTATACTTGTCCGTCACATAGCTAATGGGAGCGTCACAGAGCCACTGTGTTACTTCGGGTTCAGCTAGAATATGTAGAAACATTTACCGTAATACCCTGAATTCTGCATATGTGAAATACGAAGGAAAATGTACTTTTTCTATTTAAAGTTAACTGGGAGACTGTACATGCTTGTGTTTAATATCATTTTACTTTATTGGTTTTTGCAGCATCAGTATATGCTTACACTGGTCAAACATACAGTCAGCAACAACATTTTGTACAGCATGTGTAGTTCTTGCAATCATTAGAGATGTTACAGATTGCCACAGGTGATACTGCAGAGATTGTTAAGTAATTGCTAGAGTCTGTGATATTCTGTATGTTAATGAAAAATGCCAGAATCTGTGAAGCATAAGAAACTGGATATTTAGAAGTGTAGTTTGAAAACGGTTTTAAAAATTGCTTGGTAAAAGGTAGGGTTTTCAGTTTGCTTTTTAAGTATGTATTTGGTATTTCCAAGTGAGTGGCAAGAATTGTGGGACTTAACTGTCCGCTGCCCCTTCAGAATGTACATAAAATTTTACTGGATTAATCATATTCAATTTCTTGCAGTCGTAGACTTACCTCAAAATTTTCATATCAACCAGGTGTTTTTGTAAAGTAAATAATTTATTGCGAGGTATAGGTACAGTTCCGAATGAAGATGTGGAAATTTCGTATCAAAAATTGCACTGCACAGGTGGCTACAAATTGGCAGACAGTTTGGAGGCCCTGTAATGTTCTACTGGGAATACATCTGGAAAACCTTTTTATTGGAGAGCCATCTTGCAATGTTAAAGTTGTTTTCCCACTTGTGTAAGTTTATAATTTTCCCACTAATGGCGTCAGAATTAAATGAACAGCAGTAATTTACTACAAAACACTATCACGGTGTCCAGGTATGCAATGTGGGCTCACTTGGTGATGTGACAGATGTCGGACATACAGGCAGTTTTCATCCCACACTTGCCATAATATTTCCAGGTCAACTTCCATTATGGCATTCCTGATTCTGTCTTTTAAGTTCCTGTCTAGACTGGCAGAAAAACTGTGACCTTACACCTGTGCATAAAAAAAATATGGTAATCGGGAGACTGCTTTGCAGTAAAAAATTTCCTGTCCATATTCTCAACAGAAAATTAGAAGCCCTCCAAATCATCTGCTACTTTGTAACCATTGTATACTTTGATGTTCTCTGTAACGTGAAAGGTGTGCTGAGTTAATAATTTTCTTTACCGCTTACATCACATACTTAAAAATCATCAAATATTTATGGTAATTGTGTTGAGTATAAGTAGTACAATGAGGGTACGTAGTACATTTACAATTGATCCAATTGCTTGTTATGTGTGTTATGTAATGGTCTGTAATTGCCATAATAAGCCAATCACTCTGGTCATATCACTCGAAATAAGTAGGACCGATTGTTAGTCAGTTGTTGATTGATTCATAAATCAATTGTCCACATGTGCTGGCAAACTTCCTTACCTTTATTGGCTGTGTCTTCAAATAGTAGGTAAATTAAATTCTTGTACTGTTATTTTCTTGTTCCCCCCCCCCGTTGTTTCCTCTGAAATATATTCTGCATCATGTAGTTTATGAAACTAGGGCTTGAGGGGTAAGAATTCCACAGTCTAATTTATTAAATTATGTTAAGTTGTTAGAGTGGAGATCAGGCACATATTTCCGCATACAGAAGCAGATTTTCAAGAATAATGCAGTGAAACTGCACCATTTTTGGCCAGTGCTTTTTTTGGACATTGTGCACCTGAATTGTGGTGTGACAGGCCATTATTATAGACATTTTGAGGGTCGCCTACGTAAGTGTTTGACAATATCCACTTTTATAATATTTTATGTGGGGTATGTCTTTCATGGTCTGATCCATTGGTGGCAGAGTGACACGTGCGAAACATGCTCTAGAAACATAGTCAATTAGGCACAGACATTAGTTGCTTATAACAAATGATGTGGAATATGAAATTATTTGTTCTAGATCAGAAATTCACCATTCTAGACATATAACATTGACTTTAGTGAAAATCAATAACATTGAAGGCAGTTGTTTACAATACAAGTGCAAGTGAGCATAATATGTGTGACTGCAGGTGCCAGCATCCAGCAAAAGAAGGTGGATCTGCCACGTTCGTATTTTAGTGTCTTTACTGCAAAAATGGTGGTGGTTTCTACCAAGGTCTAGCATACACTGCCTTACTAGACAGTTATTGTGTCCCCACCTCCCTCCCCAGAGCTGACAGTTCCTCTGCCAGTGATCTGAAATTATACAAGAGTGCTGTTTGTCTATCCTGTCTGTTGTGTTCAGTGTGTACAGTTAAACATTTCGGGTTCCTAGCAGAATGTTACAAATGGGTTTCATTCACAAAACAAAATAGTTTTACCTCATGGTACCTTGAGCTGACGGATGATGTAGGTGACAGGCATGACTAGTATTCAGTGAGACATACTTAATACATTATGTGCCTGTGTAACAAACCTACTCTTTGGTAGGTGGGACAACCTGGAAGTTAATTTCCTCCAACAGGGAAGTTCCACTGCTGTATCCATTTTGATACAGTTAATGGTATTAACTGTCATTTTGATGATGGGCATAATGTGCATTAAGTTAGTTGTTTGTTCTTCGTTCTTACTCGTTATATACTTTATGCAGTACTTGGTAGAAGGAATATGTAGCCCTCAGTACCTGAAAAGAAGCAGGTGAAATAAGATTTATAGTTGTCACAGCACTGAATATACATACTGGGGTCTTAGCTTGAAGACACCATATGGTTTATTAAGTGGGTCTCAGTGCTGTGCTTATTGCCTCCGTGTGAGACCTGAGGTTCTTATGGTGTTGAATATGAGGATTACTGTCTTCTCAGATATGGTGCCATGTAGTCTGGTAGAAAAGTATCAATGGTTTGGAGGAATATGCTGTCTCTATCTGCCTGTGAGGTAGCAGTTACCACTGAAATGTTGGTGCCTCTTGATTAATTCAGATTGTGTTAAACCCCAGAAGGCAGTAATCTTTATACTGCCTCCATCTTCACTTATACCCTGACAAGAGAGAGAGATATGTGATTTTCTGAAACCTTAGTACCCACGCAGCAGACTGACTACATGACATAACCCAGAAGACAATAATAGGGACTACTTTAGTTATGTTTTGCCAGCTGTAGACAGTGAACTTGTCTGTTGAATTATGTTGGCAGTGCCTTTGGCTTATGTGTATGCAGACCCAGACTAGGGCATGCAATTGGACTCTGTTCTTCTGGGACATGAGACTGTGTCACTGGGTCATTGGTTTGTGGCGTTTCTAAGGTGCTTTGTGATGTGATGTTGTATCGTAGAAGAAGGGAGTCCTCAAACACGTCACCGTGAAAACCCCAAGACTTCCTGTAGGGCTCACATTTGTATGTGCACTTTTAGCATCAGCAGTTATCCTGCGTTTTACCACAATTGGTCCAAATGTCTACATATGCTATAGGTTCCCTCCTTCAACGTCCAGTTAGCAGGAAAGCATATTTGCCCTTATTCAATCTGTGTGAATCCGTGATTAGTCAATTTTGTGTTTGTATTGTTTTGGAAAAAATGTTGTGGAATATCATTGCATACTGCCTGCCAGTCAGAAATCTCTACAAATATCAGGTGCAATTTTGTAATTAGTTCTTACAAAAGAAGTTTAATATTTTTTCCAAAAAAGTACAGGCAGTGTATTCTTTATATAGTGGAGGGTTTGGTGTTTCTTCAGGCTTCATATATCTCAGTGTCCATAATTGAAATGAGACTGTGGAGGAGTTATACAATTTACGTCCTTATTGATTTCAGGGGAAAGGAACGTTTTCCTTTATGACAAAGTCTGTATATCAACACACATTTTGTATGACGAAAACTGTATGAGTAAATTAATTCTTAAATTGGAAATCACCAATATATGGCATGTCTTGCTTATAGCCCAGAAGTAGAATTTTACAAAAAGAGTAGCACATAATTTTGTGCCAGTATGAAATGGTACCATGTAAAGCATGTAAGTAAGACTGCTTACCGTTGTGAACGTTTCTAGATTGACATAAAAAAATTTCCATGCAGTGAGGTTGGCAGGTTTCTGTGCCCTGAACATGACCATTGCAAGGGATCTCTTGCAGCTGAGGGGAGTGTCACACCAGTCACAGTCGTAGGCAGCTCGAGCCACTTGCACACTCTGTAACGTGAAAATTATGGATTGCAATTAACAGATGGTATATATTGTAGTAGTTAATGTATTTGACATTAACAGGAAAGCAATGAAAATGTGCAAACTGCTGTCAAATGTCAAGAGTTTTAAGAGATATGACAGGGGTAGAATATGGAAGAAGCTTGAAGTCTTTGATCTGCAGGGATGTCCAAGAGGTACATATTTAGCCTTGAAGATGGGACTGACACGCTGTCCTGAAATGTCAGTAGCAAACTACCCATCAACACTGAACAATGTCGCAGAAGATCAAAGACGTCAAACACAGACTAATAAACCTACCACTTAAAGTTTTTCCTCTTAGTACCACATGTCACGTACTGTTATGTAGTACCTCCATAAGGTGTAGCAGTAAAGTAAGGAGTAACGTACCTCAGCTGTAAGCTCATTCCCGTACCAACATAGAAGCAGCAACAGTGATAGGACACATACAATGAACACCAGTGTGTTCAAAAACTCTGTACTCAATATTGGAACCTGTGTAGAAGAAGTTAACGGAGATTGAATATACAGCGTAGTATAGTGACTAGGCTACATGCTGGACACTCTGGGGTGTGATTCAAGGCAGGAGTAAGAGACTTCATGTCCAGACCAGCTCTGTGGGCTGTCCAGCCTGTTATTCAATGGGTGCTGTGGGTTCTTTTGCCAAGCATAAAACAGCCAGGGCATGAAGGCGACCACTCACCTTTATCTAATGCCAAGGTTGGGATCGGTGGAATTATACCCCTGTTCTCCCTTATGTGCCTTCATGGCTCAGACAGAGATGTTATATGTTCAGGTCAAGACCCTTCTAGAGTGAGACTCTGTATGCATCAGCCATGACAAATGTTTACGTCACAAGGATAGAATTGTTCATCGAGCAGAATACCATATTTACCCAAATCTACAGGGAGCATGTTTTTCTTAATTTATCAGCTGAAAAACAGGGCCTTGTCTTACAATTGTGCACAAAATTAGACATGTTCTGTGTAGGTATTTTCTTGAAAACTGAAGATTGTGAGGGTCATCTTTTTTATACGTTTGGGTAAATATGATATTCACTCTGTGACCTCATGCTGCTAATTAATTGGAGACTGTAGCAGTCTCGGGCTATGTCACCATTGATTGTTGTCAGAATATACCACAAAAGTGTCTGTGTTTTGTAATTGATTTTTATGAAGTGGAGTGAATACAAATCTTGTGCTCCGTTTAGTAGGTACTTACCAGAACAGGCGTAACTCCATTGAGTAGATTCATATCTATTTCTTGGTCTCCGTAGAGGCCTCTTCCTTTTACATTTTCTGATTAACATGTCTGGATTTGTCATTTTTGTTTTGCATGCTACATGTCCAACTCATTCGTAATCGTTAATTTTATTGTTGTAATAATATTTGATGAAAAAGAGAAAATCATGACATTTTTGTTTATGCAAGTATTATGCCCACACATAAAAATAAGTAAAATTTTACTTCTGTTTGTGTAATGTTATAGCTCAGAGTATAAAATTTCTAGATGTTGGTTGGTACTTGTAAGCAGTTAGTTCATTTTAGTCACTTACCGATGACATGACAAGCACATTCATACATAGAAATACTACATATATCAGCATCTGAAACAGCATGAAAGGACTAGCTTCAGTTTCCAGATCACAAACAAACCTGCAACAAAAGGACATTATATTGTTACAGATAGCTTTACTCTGTAGATACTGCCAATCTTTGTACTTAGTCCCTTATCATACGTTTAAATAAATTTTAAATTTAAATACTAAACATGGGGCAGTGGACAAATATCAGAGATTGAGTGATTCCATATGTGACACGCCATCATCAGAATCCTTTAGAATTTTAGGGTTCAGTGTCTGGGTGTTAATCAGTGAATTGTTTTCACTGAGACTGGTAATGGCACATGCAGGTGCAGTGCTTGTCAAATGTTTGTCACCAGTGTTGTGCTGAATGCACATCATTAAATGTTGGAACATTCATTTGAAGTGAATGGGCTGTTTCCTGGCACCTGTTTTCTTTTGGAGTTTGTGTTTTGTATGTTTGTTAGATGCAGGCTTCACTCTTGGGGTGAGTAGTGAGACTATGATCTTCTGGGATGTGACATTGTGCAGGCAGCAGTTTCCTCTGAAATTGAGGTAGCCATCTGTCGCACTTAATGGCTTTATATCCCAGAAGACCACAGCCTTATGTATTTACCACATAGTTCATTTGAGTTGATGTTTTGTTACACACTGTACTACTTATAAACTTACTGCAACATTACTTGGTGGTACTTGACACATTCTGACAGTCTTTCTACAAACTCAGAATCTAGTTTCATCTCATCGTTCAGTTCATCATTCTCCATTAATTCTGTTGTTATTTTATCATCTGTGTCTGTAAGGCTGTGTACTGAGATTCCTAATGTCATGTCATTGGCTCTTTCATTATTAGTTTTATCCTTCTGTTTCTGTTTGTGTCTCTTTATTGCTTCTTCCTGAATGTTGGCAAGCATGAGTTGAAGGAATTGGAATTGGCACGTTGTTTTTATTATCAGCGACACAAAGAAATCGCAGTTAGCTGAGCCATTTAGACACAGTGCTAGCATACTGGTCTCCAGTAGGATATACGCTGCCCAATAGCCTGACGTCTGAGATACGTCAAATGGCAAAGCTGCTTGATATGGTAAGGGCCGAGCGATGGTGTCATTGGTAATGGCAGTGAATGGGATGACTCCATAAGAAAATCCAGTAGACATTGCAGATCCAACAAACATCACAGTCACAAAAGAGGCAGACTTCATGGCCTCCTCGAAGAGACGTTGTTGTGTTGGGTTGCTTGGTATAATGAAATGTTCATCCATTTTCTCAAGAAGGGGTATAAACTTGTTTATTTTGATAGGAATGTAGAGTGTGCCGATGATATTGTTGACATGAGCTGTGAGTACTACGATGGTCCCAAATGGATCTGGCAGGTCCCTCCATTCGTTATAAACGTGACAGCCAACAGCAATCAGAGTACAGAGTTTGATGCCTAACATTGAGTAAAACACAGCTTTGGAAAGAATTTTCTTCCAGAGCATTGTTTGTTCAGTACATGGCCATGTACCTAACACTCTTGCCATCTTCAGCTGTGTACGCATGTAAATCTCAGAAGGACGAAGATCCATGGTACTCTAGAGGTTCACTGGTGGTGAGACTGTCGGTTCATTCTTATAGCAATGGTTCATGGGTATTTTCCGGACGTGTTGGTAATGTCATTGAATCATATTTTATATTTTTGATGAGGGCATGTAAGTTTACAGTTTTGATGTATAATAGAAATTCTTGACAATGTCTTGTCTGTCTGTATTCATTACAGTTCTCGCATGTTTAACTGATGGCAGCCGTTCAGATTTTCTGCCTCCATTTACTTGCGCCAGCTGCTTCTCTTTTACATTTTCCCATAGTGAGCAATCACTTTGATATTATGCCAATTAGAATTGTCTCCATCACTTTCATATTCAACCAAACAGTTGTGATGTCTTAATCATGTAGCAGATTCTGACAGCGTATATAGTTTTCGAATATGAGAAGAAAGTTACGGACATTTTGGTTCGATACCTGAACATTTGAAACTCTGTTATTAGAATAATGTACTGGGCCAAGCACGTCATACTGCTTTGTTATGCACTGTCGTGGATACCAAATGAATGCACAATTACCATGTAGGCCTTGTCAGTTATGTTTCCATATTTAGTTGTACAGCTTCATCTACAGAGACATCTGTTTCCTTCTTTACACAACAGACACATCGCAACTGAAGTGTGAACTGAAGATAAATAAAAGCTATTATGTATTCTTTGATACTGTAAATAAACACTAAATTCACACCCAACTGTTCAGTGTTCATGGATACTTATTCAAATTGACAGGAAGTCATATGTGTTGAATGAACCTGCAATTAATATAAAAGCGCCACTGTTCTCTGTTATTACACACATTAATAGAAAACTACAATTGTGTATGTATAGGCCTTATATTGGTTATGTGATATATGCTGCAAGGTCATACCTGAATGGAGCTGTGCATTAGAAGAATAAAACAGACCTGTTTTCAGTGTGATTGAATCGCAGCCGAGACTTTTTTTGTTTTATGGCGTGATAGGATGGGTAGTCACTAGTTTCAAACCACTTTCAATGTTCATTACACATATTCATACTAACAGTTAAAGAAATTTCCCTAATTTTTGTAGAACCTGAATGTTCATTACCATTTTTTAATTTTTTACATTGCCATCTTCACCCACTGGTGCTGATCCTCAGCCAGATGGATCTAGTTTACACCCTCCCATCCTATTTCTGTAATAGCCATTTTGTTAGTGGCCTTCCATCTTCACCTTCAGAGACATCTGTTTCCTTCAGGTTTTCCTATCAGAGCTTTGTATGCACTTACATACTCTCCCATGCATGCTACTTGTCCCACCCATATGTCTTGATTTCATGTTCCTAATGACATTTGGTGAGGAGTACAAATCATAAATCTCCGCACTGTGCAGTCTTCTCTATAGTCTCCTGATATGTTCTCCCTCAGGCTATGTTTGTCCCATAATGTTAGAGACCAATATAAAACAATGGGCAAAATTGTGCTTCTGTGTATTTTAAACTGCTTCAGTGCTGCCCACATCTTATCTGACCCCCTGTATTACAAATTGTCCCACCTATGTTCCTTGGCTCAGTATTGCTTATGTTTCATGAGGATTACAAATCATGAACCTCCAGATTACGTAGTTTTGTGCCCCCCTCAGCCCGCTTAGGTCCAAGTATTCTTGTCAGCTCCAGCTTATAACTTACTCAAGCAAAGTTTGATGATGTTTGATGCACTGTTTGAGAAGATACTGCCATTCAGTATTGAGATCCTCTTCAATCACAGAAATGTCAAACCTGTCACAGAGTGTCTCAGCTTTGGTGATGATGTCAATATGTACAGATTCTTCAGTGTCTGAAATGGCAGGCTGAGAAATTGTTGGTGAGATATTGGTATTGTTAATTTGGATCCTTTCTTTGTCTCTTGCTTCAATGTTCCTCAGTGCATCTGTTTTCATGTCTCTCAGAGAAGCCTGCAGTATTTGGAACTGGCCACCTAAGTAGATTATGAGGCTTACAAATAGTGCATCACAACATGGGATATAAACTCCAAGAAGTGTTGCTTCAAGTGCAAGGTAGCAGTATGCCAGTTCGTATAGTGGTGTTTCAGTTACATCAAAAGGAAACCAAGCAGTATAAGGCATTGGTTTATGTGATGACGTGGCATTACTTGAATGAGCTAGGAAGGTGTCTATGAATGGAACAAAGGAATAACCAATACCTGTGAAGGTGCACATAGACATGAAGACCAACGTGAATGTCCTTGCCTGTTTCGTAGATGCCCTCACAGTCTCCTTGTAATGTGATGATCCTTGTTGTCTGGGCATGGCAGGTTCATTGTCAAGAATGTGAACAAGATGTTGAGTGTCTTTTGTCCTGAAAATAATCATTAATTTCCTTAACAGTGGGTGTTATACTGCATCCCATTATGTAGGTACTTTCTGTGGGATTGCTAAGGTGACCCCAGTTGACAACGATGTCCGTAATTTCAACAGTGATTACTGAAGCTTGAAGAATGATGACAGAGCAGTATGCAGTGTGTAAAAACAGTGCCATTGTGGTGGATAGTATAGACCTTCATTTTGAACTGTTGTGTATTCTTCTGTTTGACATTACTGTGTGAAAAAGTTAAAATTTCGTATGAGAAAAGTATTTGCGGTGTTCTTACTTTATTATGAAACTTCACTGCAGCCTTCAACGTAGTATGTCATATGTCATCTAAAAGTATGACAGTAAAGGAACATGAAGAAGCATTGTTCATAAACTGAATGACTGCAGTTGTTTTGTTGTTGTGTGACTCATGTCCCTGTAATAATTGTGTTGTTGGTACAGACCTCATGTCACTCAATTGTTTTGTTGGTATGTGGCTCATGTTGCTGATACCAGTGGCCGCACAGTCTAAGGCATGGGCCTACAAGTATGGCCACTTGCTTGCTGGGATTGTGGATTTGAATCCTGCCGGTGCCATGGACGTCTGTCTCTTGTGAGCGTTGTGTGCTGTCAGATAGAGGTCTTTACGTGGGCCTGATCACTCGTCATACCAAGTGTGATGTGTCTGAGTGTGATTGCAGAACCGCAGTGGAGGAGGTCTAGGCCCACTAGGGCTGTCGACCTATGAGAAAAAATGTGGCTCATGCCCCTTTGATAGTGTTCTTATTGGTACATGCCTCATGCTTCTCCAATAGTTGCTTTTTTGGTATGTGGTTTGTATCCGTGTAATAATGTGTACTTTTACCCATGTAAATTGCCTTCAGGACACCACAAGGTGTATTGCGTGTAATGTCTGCTCACACAATGTTTGACTGTAATCCATTCTCCATCAGTACAGTGACCAGGCTGCAGGCTGGATGAACAAGGAGTCATGGTCTGATTTCCAGCAGGAGTGGCAGATATTTCTTTTCTCTAGAACATCCTAACAACCCCTGGGTCCCAAACAGTCTTCCATTCAGTGAGTACTGTGGGCTGTTTCCTGGGTTAAAGTGGACAGGTTGGGCAGCGATAACTACTCACCTGCATCTAGTATTGAGGTTAAGAATATGTGGAACTATAACTCCTCTCCGACTCCCACCCCCTCCCCACTTCACATGCCTTCATGGCACGTGCACGTTCAGCACTTTCCTTCTATGCTTTTTTGCTTGTTCTGGTTTTGACTCCCACATAAGGAAATAAAGAAATTAGGTCAGCTAAACATTAGGACATTCAGAACTGGTTCTTTTATTAAGCTTTCCTTACACAGTAACTGCCCAACTCTAGACATCAGTACATGAACCCCACCATCATGAATAATAAATTCAGCCACATCCAATTTTGTTTGTACTTCACAGGCCTAGATGTGGCTGTTTGGCAGAGTATATAATGTTTCT
>BLKM01000460.1:996011-1078300 GCA_013340265.1 Coptotermes formosanus | reverse complement strand
GTGGTAAATACATAAGGCTGTGGTCTTCTGGGATATAAAGCCATTAACCTTTCAAAGCCTAGCGGTAACTTTACATACGACCAGGTTTAACATTAAAAAATTCTACGTGGTGCTCACATTGCATTTATGTGTTTTGTACTAATCTGGGAACAATCTGCAACTTTTACCCGACACGTTATCAAATCATGGGTTTTTTAAACTGAGGTGGAGAGTGCTTACTGCGTGGTACGCACTGAGTCTTTATATTAGACAGAATGCATTTCGTTTTTAAAGGGTTAAGTGTGACAGATGGCTACCTGAATTTCAGAAGAAAGTGCTGCCTGCACAATGTCACATCCCAGAAGATCATAGTCTCACTATTCACCCCAAGAGTGAAGCCTGCATCTAACAAACATATAAAACACAAACTCCAAAAGAAAACAGGCGCCAGGAAACAGCCCATTCACTTCAAATGAATGTTCCAACATTTAATGATGTGCATTCAGCACAACACTGGTGACAAACAGTTGACAAGCACTGCACCTGCATGTGCCATTACCAGTCTCAGTGAAAACAATTCACTGATTAACACCCAGACACTGAACCCTAAAATTCTAAAGGATTTTGATGATGGTGTGTCACATATGGAATCACTCAATCTCTGATCTTTGTCCACTGCCCCATGTTTAGTATTTAAATTTAAAATTTATTTAAACGTATGACAAGGGACTAAGTACAAAGATTGGCAGTATCTACAGAGTAAAGCTATCTGTAACAATATAATGTCCTTTTGTTGCAGGTTTGTTTGTGATCTGGAAACTGAAGCTAGTCCTTTCATGCTGTTTCAGATGCTGATATATGTCACTTTTCTATGTATGAATGTGCTTGTCATGTCATCGGTAAGTGATTAAGTGAACTAACTACTTACAAGTAACAAAAGTACAATTTTTACTTATAGTTATGTACTGGCATAGGACTTGGTCTGTCAACTTGACGGAAATACACAGAGTCCTGAGGGGAATACTGGAATCTAAGACACATAAAGTAACAAAAGGTGGGGAAAAAACATAAAGAGAAAATTCATAATTTTCAAGTTTTTGTCAAATATTACAACAATCAGATTAAGGATGATGAAATGAGTAGGACATACAGCATTCATGTGAGAAGTGAGAAATTCAGACACGTTAATCAGAAAATGTAAAAGTGAGAGGCCTCTACCTCTAGGGAGACCAAGAAATATATAAGAATCTAGTCAATGGAGTTAAGCCTGTTCTGGTAATTACCTACTAAATAGAGCATAAGACTTGTATTCACTTCACTCCATAAAAATCAAACACAAAACGCGGACATTTTTGTGGCATATTTTGACAACAGTCAGTGGTGACATAATCTGAGACTGCTATAGTCTCCAATTAATTAGCAGCATGAGGTCACAGAGTGAAATATCAATTTTTCTTCTGTGGTGCAACAGCTCAAATCAGGCCTAGGCTACCACATGTTTGAGGTTTCTACATTACACACAATTAGACACACACCCTGTAGGAATCCTTGAACAAGTGAGCAGCTCATTGCACAGGCTGCTACCTACACAACTCACAACTCACAACAAACACAAGAGATGAACATACATGTTCTCAACAGGATTTGAACCTGTGATCCCAGCAATCAAGCAGCTGCAGGCTGCCTTAGACCACATGGCCACCAGGACTGGCACTGAAATATCATACATACCCAAATATATGAATAGGATGCCCCCCCACAAAATCTTAAAGTTTTCAAGAAAAAACGTACACAGAATGTGTCTAATTTTGTGCACAGCTATAAAGCCTAATTTTTCAGTTAATAAATTAAAAAAATAATGCTCTTCTTACACGTGGGTAACTACAGTGTTCTGAAGAATGAACAGTTGCAGTCTTCCCACATAACCATTTGTTATGGTTGATGTGTACAGTCTTCATGTAGAAGTGTCTCGACTTAAAAATACAATGCCCCTGCCTGTGCCATGAAGGCATATAAGCGGGAACAGAGGTATAGTTCCACTCATTCCTAACAGTCGCATTAGATGGAGGTGAATAGTCACCCTCATGCCTCCGCTGCTTTACCCCTGGGAAAAGAACCCCCAGCACCCACTGAATGGGCTGGGTGAGGCTTGCCCCAGAGCTGGTCTGGATGAAAAATCTCTTACGCCTGCCCAGATCATCCAGCCCATAGCACAGTCAGTACAGTGACTGTGCTATATATTCGATGTATCACCTCTGTTAACTTCTTCTACACAGGTTCCAGTAATAAGTACGGAGTTTTTAACCACACTGCTGTTCATCATATGCATCCTTTCACTGTTGCTGCTTCTATGTTGGTATGCGAATGAGCTGACAGCTCAGGTATGTCACTCCTTACTTTACTGCTACACCTTCTGGAGGTACTACATAACAGTACGCGACATGTGGTACTAAGATTATGGACTTTACCTGGCATGTTTATTAGTCTGTGTTCGATGTCTTTGATCTTCTACGACACTGTTCAATGTTGACAGGTAGTTTGTTACTGATGTTTCAGGACAGCATGTCAGTCCCATCTTCAAGGCTAAACATGTGCCTCTTGGACATCCCTGAAGATCAAAGACTTCAAGCTTCTTCCATATTCTACCCCTGTCATATCTCTTAAAACTCTGACATTTGACAGCAGTTTGCACATTTTCATTGCTTTCCTGTTAATGTCAAATACATTAACTACTACAATATATACCATCTGTCAATTGCAACCCACAATTTTCACGTTACAGAGTGTGCAAGTGGCTCAAGCTGCCTACGACTGTGACTGGCGTGACACTCCCCTCAGCTGCAAGAGATCCCTTGCAATGGTCATATTCAGGGCACAGAAACCTGCCAAGCTTACTGCATGGAAATTTTTTGATGTTAATCTACAAACGTTCACAACGGTAAGTGGTCTTACTTACATCCTTTACATGGTACCATTTTGTACTGGCATGAGACTATGTGCTACGCTTTTGACAGAATGCTGCTTCTGCGCTATATGCAACAGACGACAGATATTGGTGATTTCCAATTTAAGAATGAATTTACTTATACAATTTTGATCATATATAATATGTGTTGAAAACCAGACCTCGTCATGAAGGAAAAACAGCATCTTCCCCATGAAATCAATAAGAAAGCAAACTGTATAATTCCTCCACAGCCTCATTTCAGTTACATACATATATGAAGCCTGAAGAAACATCAGAGCATCTACTTAATAAAGAATGCCCTGCCTTTATTTAATGCTCATTTTCTTTTTTTTTTCTGAAAAAAGAACATTAAATTTGTTTTGCAAAAAGTAATTATGAAACTGCACTTGATATCTGTAGTGATTTCGGACTGACAATATGCAATCATATTCCATACCAACCCCTTATTCCAAAAAAATATACGAACACGCACAAAAAAAAGCATTAATCATGGATTCACATAAACTGAATAAACACAAATATTCTTTCTTGCTAACTGGAGCCAGAACGAGGGAACCCATAGTATATTCAGACATTTGGATGAATTGTGGTAAAAAGTGGGATAACTGCTGACGCTAAAAGCACACATACACACGTCAGCCCTACATGAGGTCTTGAGGTTTTCATAATTATGTGTTACAGGACTCCGTTCTTCTGGGATAAGACATCACGTCACAAAACACCTTAGAAACACCAGAAACCAATGACCCTGTGACACAGTCTCATGCCCCAGAAGAACAGAGTCCTATTGCACGCCCTAGCCTGGGTCTGCATACACATACGCCAAAGGCACTCTCAACATACTCATACTTCAACAGACAAGTTCACTGTCTACAGCTGGCAAAACATAACTGCAGTAGTCCCTATTGTGGTCTTCTGGGTTACATCATGTAGTCAGTCTGCTGCATGGGTACTAAGGTTTCAGAAAATCACAGATCTCTCTCTTGTCAGGGTATAAGTGAAGATGGAGGCAGTATAAAGATTACTGCCTTCTGGGGTTTAACACCATTTGAATTAATCAAGAGGCACCACCATTTCAATGGTAAATGTTGCCTCACGGGCAGATGGAGGCAGCACATTCCTCCAAACCATTGGCACTTTTCTACTGACTGCATGGCATCATGTCTGAGAAGACAGTAATCCTCATATTCAGCACCATAAGAACCTCAGATCTCACATGGAGGCAGTAACCACAGCACTGAGACCCACCTAATGAACCACATGGTGTCTTCAAGCTAAGACCCCAGTATGTATCTTCATTGCTATGACAACCACAAAGCTGATTCCACCTGCTTACTTTCAGGTGCTGAGGGCGACATATTCCTTCTACCAAGTACTGCATAAAGTATACAATAAGGAAGAAGAATAAACAATTAATTTAATGCACATTAAATCTGTCACCAAAATGAGAGTTAATAGCATTAACAAATAGATACAGAGGTGGAACCTTCCTGTTAGTGGAACTTCCATGTTCTACTACATACCAAAGAGTCTGTTTGTTACATAGATGCATAGGTGTACTAGGTATGTCTCACAGAATACTGTGAATGTCTGTCACCTACATAATCTGTCAGCTGAAGGTACAATGAGGTAATAGTGTGTATCTTGTCATGTGAATTACGCACTTACAACATTTTGTTAGGAACCCAAAATGTTTCAATGTACACAATGAAAACAACAGGCAGGGCAGATAAACAGCACTCTTTGAATAATCAGAGATCACTGGCACTGGAACTGTCAGATTTGGGCAGGGAGGGAGGGGGGGCATAGGATACCTGTCTAGTAGGTCAGCGTATGTTAGAACTTGATGGAAACCACCACCATTTTTGCAGTAAAGACACTAAAATATCAACATGGCAGATCCACCTTTTTTTTACTGAATGGTGGCACCTGCAGTCATGTCCATTATGCTTATTTGTACTTGTATTGTACACAAGTGCCTTCATTGTTATTGACTTTCATTAAAATTAAAGTTATATGTCCATACTGGTGGAGAGAATTTCTGATCTAGAACGAATAATTTCATTTCCCACAACATTTGTTAGAGGCATTTAATTTCCGTTCCTAGAGGGTGCTTCACATGTGCCACTCTGCCACCAATGGTTCAGACCATGAAAGATATACCCCACACAAAATAAAGTATTATCAGCTTGGATACTGTCAAACACTTTTGCAGTCAATCCTCAAAAGTCTGTAATAATGGCCTGTCACACAATTCTGCCACACAATGTCTAAAAAAGTGCTGTGGACCAAGTCTACGAGTTAAACTACAGAATACAGAATACATATAACACGAAAAGAAAAGAAAAAAAAGAAAAAGAAAATGACAGCACAAGACTTTAATTTACATACTATTTTAAGACAAAACCAATAACGAAGTCCAACAAAGTTTGCTGATGTATGTGGACAATTTATTTGTGAATCAATCAACAGTTCACTAATGATCACTCCTATCTATTTTGGGTATTACAACCAGAGTTGATTGCCTTATTATGCCAATGACAGACTATTACATACTACACATTACAACCTATTGGATCAACTCTATGTACACTATGTACCCTCCTTGTACCACTTATACCCAACACAATTACCAATAAATATTTGATGATTTTTAAGTATGTGATGCACGCAGTAAAGGAAATTATTAACTCAGCACACCTTTCAAGTTACAGAGAACATCAAAGTATACAATGGTTACAAAGTAGCAGATGATTTGGAGGGCTTCTAATTTTCTGTTGAGAATACGGACAGGAAATTCTTTTACTGCGAACCAGTCTCCCAATATCCATAATTTTTTTATGCACAGGTGTAAGGTCACAGTTTTTCTGCGTCTAGACAGGAACTTAAAAGACAGAATCAAGAATGCCATAATGGAAGTTGACCAGGAAATATTATGGCAAGCGTGGGATGAAAACTGCCTGTATGTCCGACATCTGTCACATCACCAAGTGAGCCCACATTGCATACCTGGACACCGTGATAGTGTTTTGTAGTAAATTATTGCTGTTCATTTAATTATCACGCCATTAGTGGAAAAATCATAAACTTACACAAGTGGGAAAACAACTTTAACATTGCAAGATGGTTCTCCAATAAAAAGGTTTTCCAGACGTATTCCCAGTAGAACATTACAGGGCCTCCAAACTGTCTGCCAATTTGTAGCCACCTGTGCAGTGCAATTTTTGATACGAAATTTGCACATCTTCAGGTTAGGTACACATTCTCTAGTCAACAAGAAAAAGGCAGTTACTTGAAACATCTTCACTGGGAACTGTACCTATACCTCGCAATAAATTATTTATTTTACAAAAACACCTGGTTGATATGAAAATTTTGAGGTAAGTCTACGACTGCAAGAAATTGAATATGATTAATCCAGTAAAATTTTATGTACATTCTGAAGGGGCAGCGGACAGTTAAGTCCCACAATTCTTGCCACTCACTTGGAAATACCAAATACATACTTAAAGCAAACTGAAAACACTACCTTTTACCAAGCAATTTTTAAAACCGGTTTCAAACTACACTTCTAAATATCCAGTTTCTTATGCTTCACAGATTCTGGCATTTGTCATTAATATACAGAATATCACAGACTCTAGCAGTTACATAACAATCTCTGCAGTATCACCTGTGGCAATCTGTAACATCTCTAATGATTGCAAGAACTACACACACTGTACAAAATGTTGTTGCTGACTGTACGTTTGAGCAGTGTAAGCATATACTGATGCTGCGAAAACCAATAAAGTAAAATGATATTAAACACAAGCATGTACAATCTCCTATTTAACTTTAAATAGAAAAAGTACATTTTCCTTCATATTTCACATATGCAGAATTCAGGGTATTACAGTAAAGGTTTCTACATACTCTATCTGAACCCAAAGTAACACAGTGGCTCTGTGACACTCCCATTAGCTATGTGACACACAAGTATAGCACATAACAATACAATCCAATACTGGAACTAAATATTTAATGTCATGTCACAGGAAAGCTGATATTTTTATAGACAGCAGGATTCCATTTGTATTGCTCTACACTCGATGAAATATACACCAAAGAAACATTATATACTCTGCCAAACAGCCACATCTAGGCCTGTGTGTACAAATAAAATTGGATATGGCTCAATTTATTATTCATGATGGTAGGGTTCATGTAATGATGTCTAGAGTTGGACAGTTACTGCGCACGGAAAGCTGAATAACAAAAGCAGTTCTGAATGTTCTAATGTTTAGGGTAACTAATTTCGTTATTTCCTTAAGTGGGAGTCAAAATCAGAACAAGCAGAGACAGCATAGAAGGAAAACACTTAATGTGCACGTGCCATGAAGGCATGTGAAGTGGGGAGGGGGTGGGAGTGGGAGAGGACTTATAATTCCACATAGCCTTAACCTCAATACTAGATGCAGGTGAGTGGTTACCTGTGCCCAACCTGGCCACTTGAACCCAGGAAACAGCCCACATTACTCACTGAATGGAAGACTGTTTGGGACCCAGGGATTGTTAGGATGTTCTAGAGAAAAGAAATATCTGTCACTCCTGCTGGAAATCAGACCATGAATCCTTGTTGATCCAGCCTGCAGCCTGGTCACTGTACTGATGGAGAATGGATTACAGCAGAACATTGTGTGTGCAGACATTACACTAAATACACCTTGTGGTGTCCTGAAGGCAATTTACATGGGTAAAAGTACACATTATTACAGGGATATAAACCACATACCAACAAAACAATTACTGGAGAAACATGAGGCATGTACCAATAAAAACACTATCAGAGGGGCATGAGCCACATTTTTCTCACGGGTCGACAGCCCTAGTGGGCCAAGGCCTCCTCCACCATGGTTCCACAATCACACTCAGACACACCAAACTCAGCAGGACTCCTCTGGATGAGTGATCACCTCGTCATAAAGCCCACTACCTGACAACACAAAATGCTCACAAGAGACAGACATCTGTGACCCCCAGTGGGATTTAAAACTGCAATCCCAGCAAGTGGGAGGCTGCAGACTCACACCTTAGACCGTGCAGCCACTGGGTTCAGTAACATGAGCCATATATCAACAGAGCTATTACTACAGGGACATGAGTCACACACCAACAAAACAACTGCAGTCAGTCAGTTCATGAACAATGCTTCTTCATGTTCCTTTACTGTCATACTTTTAGATGACATACCATGTTGAAGGCTGCAGTAAAGTTTCATAATAAAGTAAAAACACTGCAAATACGTATCTCATACAAAATTTTACCTTTTGCACACAGTAATGCCAAACAGAAGAATACACAACAGCTCAAAATGAATGTCTATACTATCCACCATAATAAATGTCAAAACATCAAAGAGTTTTGCCCACGGAACAAGGGAAAAATATTAATTATGAATGAATGTAACTTGCGTGCAAAAGGAACATCTGTATCCACTGTAAACTGCACTGCAATCATCCATAAAAAATTAAATAAACCAGAAGAATGCCTCAAAATCATATACCTGAGATGTACTGTACGACATATCTTGCATCACGGATGTGTCAATATTCAGCGGGAACTGAACGTAGTGGCTTCCTTTCTTAAAGATTCACTGCACAATACTGTGCCAACTTCAACAGGAACATTTAAACTCTGTAATAAAAAATGAAGGCCAAACCATATACACCCAGAAAGAAGTCTCTTGACTTAACAGATGATGAGGGGCAAATGAAACTGAAGTTTCAGAAGTCCACTGCCCATAACAAAACAAAAGAAAACCAGTCAAGAAGGAAACACAGTCTGCTGCATCTAAATTTGACAATACTCCAGTGGCTGGGATTATGGCCCTGTGGTGAAGATTCCATGCACTTCAAGGCACTTTTCTTACGCACTGCATTCTACTTTGTCGTCATTCTTCAAGCTTCAATAATCATTGCTGAAATTATGGACATCGTTGTCAACTGGGGTCACCTTAGCAATCCCACAGAAAATATTTACATAATGGGATGCGGCATAACAGCCATTTTTAAGGAACTAACAATTATTTTCAGGACAAAAGACATTCAATATCTTGCTCACATTCTTGACAATGAACCCGCCATGCCCAGACAACAGGGATCATCACATTACAAGATTGTCAGTGCATCTACGAAACAGGCAAGGACATTTACGTTGGTCTTCATGTCTATGTGCACCTTCAGAGCTATTAGTTATTCCTTTGTTCCATTCATAGACACCTTCCTAGCTCATTCAAGTAATGCCACGTCATCACATAAACCAATGCCTTATACTGCTTGGTTTCCTTTTGATGTAACTGAAACACCACTATATGAACTGGCATACTGCTACCTTGCACTCGCAGCAACACTTCTTGGAGTTTATATCCCATGTTGTGATGCACTATTTGTAAGCCTCATAATCTACTTAGGTGGCCAGTTCCAAATACTGCAGGCTTCTCTGAGAGACATGAAAACAGATACACTGAGGAACATTGAAGCAAGAGACAAAGAAAGGATCCAAATTAACAATACCAATATCTCACCAACAATTTCTCAGCCTGCCATTTCAGACACTGAAGAATCTGTACATATTGACATCATCACCAAAGCTGAGACACTCTGTGACAGTTTTGACATTTCTGTGACTGAAGAGGATCTCAATACTGAATGGCAGTATCTTCTCAAACAGTGCATCAAACATCATCAAATTTTGCTGGAGTAAGTTACATGCTGGAGCTGACAAGAATACTTAGACATAAGTGGGTTGAGGGGGGCACAAAACTACATAATCTGCAGGTTCATAATTTGTAATCCTCATGAAACACATGCAATACTGAGCCAAGGAACATAGGTGGGACAATTTGTAATACAGGGGGTCAGATAAGATGTGGGCAGCACTGAAGCAGTTTAAAATACACAGAAGCACAATTTTGCCCATTGTTTTATATTGGTCTCTAACATTATGGGACAAACATAGCCTGAGGGAGAACATATCAGGAGACTATAGAGAAGACTGCACAGTGCGGAGATTTATGATTTGTACTCCTCACCAAATGTCATTAGGAACATGAAATCAAGACATATGGGTGGGAGAAGTAGTATGCATGGGACAGTATGTAAGAGCATACAAAGCTTTGATCAGAAAACCTGAAGGAAACAGATGTTTGTGAAGGTGAAGATGGAAGGCCACTAACAAAATGGCTACTGAGGAAATGGAATGGGAGGGTGTAAACTAGATCCATCTGGCTCAGGATCAGGATCAGATGGTAATGAACACTCAGGTTCTACAAAATGAGGGATTTTCTTTAACTGTTGCTACGAACTTGCAGAA
This sequence comes from Coptotermes formosanus, assembly GCA_013340265.1. Lineage (NCBI taxonomy): Eukaryota > Metazoa > Arthropoda > Insecta > Blattodea > Rhinotermitidae > Coptotermes > Coptotermes formosanus. The sequence goes on along the minus strand of BLKM01000460.1, from coordinate 1,068,000 downwards.
TGAATGAGATATGCGTCCTTCTGGGACATTACAAGGCATTGTGTGGTGATTGTTTTCCGACATTTTGGGACTATGTATTGGCCCCATCTTGAAGGGTCAAGACAGCAAGAAAAAAAATTACCACATGACGCCACTTGATATCCAGAAAAGCGCAAATCTCATCAACATGACAAAAGCCTGCAATCAACATTGTGTAATGAATAATTGAAAGTGGTTTGAAACAAATGCCTACCCATCTTCACACATCATAAAACCAAAAAAGAAGTCTCTGTTGGGATTCAATCACACTGCAAATCGGTCTGTTTTATTCTTTTAATGCCGAGCTCTATTAAGATATGACCTTGCAGCATATATTACATAACCGACATAAGTCCTATACATATACAATTGTAGTTTTCTATTAATGTGTGTAATAACAGTGAACAGTGGGGCTTTTACATTACTTGCAGGTTCATTCAACACATATGACTTCCTCTCAATTTCAATAAATAACCACGAACACTGAACAGTTGGGCGTGACTTTAACGTTTGTTTATCGTATCAAACATTCATCACAGCTTTTATTTACCTTCAGTTCACGCTTCAGTTGTGATGTGTTAGCTGTGTAAAAAGTGGAAATACATATTAAAATATTTGCGTGTAGCTGAGTTTTGCTTGAAATCATGAGTTTCATGCTACTGATACGAATATCAAATGTTAGCATTCACAAATTGCAAATACACAGACAACAACGTAGTGAATGCACCAGGACTGTTATACTACGCATATGTTTCGCAACTTATTTAAAACAAAACACATTACCACTATTATGCTCACTACTTCGCTTCCACAAGTTCTAAGGAGAAAATGTTGTTAGTATCAAACATCAAGATAACTCCATTATTATGAATTTAAAAAACAAAACTCCTAACTCGATATTTGAGGTCACTGAAACAGTTCTGTTGTGTTAAAAAGTAACACCAAGACTTGATATATTTTTGCCTAAAGAACCGTACCTTCCCTGCAGTTATATCTCACCCATAGTGTACTAACATATTTTTAAAGTAAAGGCTTATTATCTTCAGGTTTCTTCAAGAACTTGAACACATATGCAGTCCTTTCATGGTGACACAACTACTGAGCAGTCTGGTACTCATCTGTTTTATCAGTTTCAGCGCAGCAACAGTAAGTACAGGCTTCAATATCAGCAGCCTACAGGGATATGAGATACCCTCTTTGGAGGCAGAGGTGAAAAGAATAAACGTTACTTTTTAGGTGGGTTCACACAACTGTAAAAAAGTGCCTATTACCTTCACGTCCATCCAGCTGTCCACATGCATCAGTGTGGCTCCCACTGGATGGACTCCTTGAAATTTTATATTGGGGACTTTTATGAAAATCTGTTGAGAAAGTCCAGATGTGGTTATGATCCCGCAAAAGTACTGGGCACTTTGCATGAAGACCTAAGTACATTTTATTACTACTGCCCCAACATTAAATTGCCCTACAAGTGCTGCCTTCAAGTGAAACGGTATCAGGCTGTTAGCATAGCCAAGGAGGTATAAACATTACGTGAACACACCACAGTGTTACATGTACATTGCCTATCTTGCCCTGAGCTGCATTTGTGGTATAAACTGACAATTACAATTACTAAAAATAAATCTACTAGTTATTTACAAATGGTCTTCAATATAACAGCAATATACAAGTTTCAGCAAAACCAAGCAGACTTCAGCACAGATATTAACCCTAATTTAACCTGAAGTACAGCAGGAATGGGTGGTGCATGCACAACTTGTTCAACAACTTATCCATCACCAGCAAGTGGAGCTGCCCAAATACACAACAAATGCCTGAACCTCCCAGTCAAGGGGTTACAATTCCTGCTTCACATCTGGGAGGGGGAGTAGGTTTCATTTTCAGCTTATGATGCCTTTAATCTTGAACATTTCTGTGGGTTCCTTCTGTCCCTCTAAGCAACTACTGAGCAATAAGGTATGTGAGTATAGGCTGAATCAGTGTCTTTCAGATCCTTAATTTGCTTTGCACAGCCATGCTCTCATTCAACACTATTCAACCTATGCAGCCCAGAAAGGGCTGATAAACAAACAAAGAAGCAATAACAATTTAAATGCCTGCCTTACAGGTTCCAAGACAGAGCATCAAGCTTGTATCACCACTACTGCTCGTGGCTGCAGCCATCACGGAACTGTTCTTTTTTTGCTGGTACAGTGAGGAACTGTCAGTACAGGTATAGAAAACTCATAAAACAAACATTTTATGTTTACCTACATTATTAGAAAATGGAGTGCTGTTGAGATACGGTACAAAGCACTACTACAATTCTCTTCTTTCCTAATCAACCAATGCGTTGTTAATATATAATGAAATACTTCACAAAACTAAAAATTTATCTTATTATTCCATCATGTTTATGAAATAAACAACTAGTCTGGCATGCGGTAATGACATTCAGAAAGGGTGATTTAAATGTACCCTCTGACTTTATGCAAATCCAGCTCTTAACTCAGGCCTCTATGAAAAACATTCTACAATATTATGATGTACACTTCACTGTGGAATCTCATTCCAGCTATGTCATCTCTTGAATCAAGTACATTACTATACACCACTGGAGGAAACAAAACAAATTTTCTGAGATCTGAGTTTCTCATATGGTCACACCCCCAGAAGACTGTAATTTGTAACAGGCTGTAAATGTAATCACATTGATTACATTTACAACCTGTCAGACTACACTTACCTATATGAAGGAAGAAAAGTAGAAGCACAAAAATAAGGGGGGGAGGGGGGGGAATTCAGAATAAAATGACCAATGACTAGTCAAAATATGTTATGCTCCAGTTTATAACATAGAGTAAAATGACACTGTGATTAAAATGTTAAAGATAACCAACCATAACATCACTGTTCTGTTATGTGTGACAGTAATATGAACTGTGCATATACAGCCTAACATTCAACAACCCTACAAGTATAAAATTATAGTTAACAACCACATGATCCATTTCAGAATGGTAACATGTATCAGGCAGCCTATGCCTGTGAATGGCATGAAGCACCTCAAAGCTTCAAGACTTCAATTCAACTTATAATGAAACGAGCTCAAAAAGCAAGAACTCTGAAAGTGGCCAGCTTCTGCTCCCTCAGTCTCCAGACCTTCACTGTGGTACGTGTGTCTCAAGCCTAATGCACTGCTCTGTACTCACATTCAATTAGAAATGTGGGAAATTTGTCTGTGAGCAGTCTGAATTCTCAGCAGTTAGATAAGCCCAGCAAGACGGTTTATAACAGAAGCCGCATACCTAAGGCCAGAAACATAACCCATCTGCTTAACCTTTTTAGCTCTTTTGAGCATTTCTGTAGATTAAAATTTTTCAGATTTTTAAAGTAAACACTCAATTTCAATGTCAGTGTTATAGTTCATGTGAATGCCAGAAGTATAAGGACTGCATTGTGCGTTATCTGTTGGTGGTCAGTGAAACCATTTAGTTACAGCTGATAAATTAAGAGTTTTGCAGATCTGCCTACAAGATGGCTAAGTTGAATGCTTGTTTTAGAATTCCATCTCTGTGATGTCTGCAGTGTAAATCAATCAATTAAAGCCACCGCATATAAACAAAATTTAATCATAAAGTAATAAAGTAATGTCCCAAATTAAATTTTTCCCTTTTGGTATGTATATGTATATTTTCTTTCAGATCATAAGAGTGTCTTACTCCAATTACGCACTACTCCGACAAGTGTATGATAAAAGCTGAATGTAACTACACAGTCTGAATAAACCCACATGCCACTGCCTGCAGAGAAATGTGTCTTGTCACAGCTGGTAATTCGCAGTGAGCCAAATGTGCACCAAATGCTCCACGCAAAACAACAACTAGCATCTCAACACTCCTGAGGAAACAGATGAAGGAAGTGCAAAGCAGGGTTGCACAGATTTCAGAATCCTGGTTGACTAAATTTTGTATCATGGCACCTAATTTTTCAGCAGGATTATTGCAGTTTTTTTGCCTACATACAAAAATATGCATCAGTTCACATGCACTGATACACCTTCTAATACATTGTTTGATCCACAAAGTACAAAATCCCTACTTCTTGCAAGCGATGAGTGAACCAAATTAATTAATGTTGCACGTATCTACCAGATTATGTGCTATCAAACCTGGTAAAAACTAATCTTTAGACACTGCTGTGAGAATGTTAAATAGGCAAGGAACAAACATCTTTTCCTTTCACCACTCCAGCAGATTTCTTAGTCACTTCATTTTCAAGATGCAGTATTTCTCAAACACACCCTAATAAAGAACAGCCAAACTGCAATAACAGATGAAGCACACATCACATAAAAGATTCCTCAATATACAAATTTTTGACAGTACATAAAAGCCTCATCCCAAAAGTGCTTTCACAAATGTACACTTTAAGCAATTTTATTTGTCCCATGCAAAGTAACTTGCTCTGACAGAGTATGAACACATGTCATGTATCACCCAACGTGGTTTCAATGTTCGCCCCATTCAGAACTGCTGCACTAGAGTATATTATACATGCTCTTACCTTCATCCAGCAGATCTGCAAGGCGCACAGTTTCTCCTGATCTGGTCTTGAACTTCTTCTTGTCCTCACCGAGCACAACTCCAAAGCCAACATGATCTACACGAACTTGAGATGGGTTCAGAATTCCAGTACGTCTTGCGCAGCCCCACAGCACCTGGAAGTGTGTTGCCTACACAACAAAGAAATTGTTCTACATTCTTTACCTCAGAATGAGGACTTTAAACTTCCTAGTACTGCACTCAGGCTCATTAGTTCATGTATTACTTTATAACAGTATGATGAGTGTGTATTGTTAAGTCATTTTAATGTTTTCATGGGAAACACAGTTTTGTGTACGTACACAATGGTACCTACACATCTCAAGCTGTGCCATCTGACAGATAGAGATGTAACTTAATTCAGTGTTCCAGCACACAACAGATCACACTTAGGAAGAAAGGGGGAGAAATAAAAAAGGGATAAAACAGAAAAAAGCTGTGAATAGTGAAGATATAAAATAAATTATTGCACACTGAATTGCAACTGCCCTTTCTCATGTCTGGATAGTGATGGCATATCTGCAGCAGGATAAAGTTCATGAAGTGGTGCCACAACATAGAGTTCAAACTTTTGTTCTCACCTGTCCTGCATCTGTGACATAAATCAACCAGTCACTCTTCTCTTCCTCAATTCGTTGTTTTATTGCTGCCAAGTCTGAAGTGTCATATGTGAAACCTCCATCTGACTTCACAACCGTAAAAGGAATGCCATCACGCGATGCTGTTCCCCACATGACTTTCCTTCCTTCATCCTCTTCTAGGAAACCTATTACCAAAATTCATAATTAAAATTATCAGTAAGGTAACTCCAAGTATAACAATAAAGTAACAAGTAATGTTCATACTTCCATACCACTAATCAAGATGAGATACAAAAAAAATGAGGTTCTTTCTTAAACAGTCACGAGAATGTCTGGTGCCTCTGGCAGAGGATTTCAAACTGTTTTGGTAAGTCATTACCCACTTCCCAGAGCTGTCTTAGTGTTTTGTCTACATTACCAACATCACTCTGTTACTTTTATTTGCATGCAATAAAATTACTCAGCAACAGTGGACTGCACCAGCTGTTGTGTGTTCAGACACTTGACTATGAGCATATTTTGCTTAGTGTTCTCATACAATCACTGTATTCAACTCCCAACACTCAGTCCAACAAAATGCAGTATATTGTTCCCAGATATTTTATATTACAATATCATGTTGAACAAGCCTACGTGTTTCAATCCCTTATGGGATCATCATCAGGGAATCACATTAAATTAGAACTGCACAAAACTGAACTTGCAATCCATGTACACCATAAAAAAATGTAAAAAGGTCAAACAGTTAAAAAGTAGGCATTTGTTGTATAATGGGTCCTTGCATACTGGAAATTAATGTTAAAAAACATGAAATATAAAATTTAATCAGTGTATCCTTGGCAGTAGTATAACAAGAAATGGAAGAGATGGAGGAGCTGCAGGTGAGGTCAAATCCCATGAGCTGGGCTCCCACAGTTGTGGTGGTGAACTTACATGCCTCTACAACAAATGGCAGCATGTGTGGCTCAAATAAATAGACTAATTAAGAGAGTGGTCAAAACATTTTCCTTGCTGCAGACTGTGTAAGATCACTAAAATGCCAAACATGTAAAAAGGACTCAGGACTAACTTCACACGAACAAAAAGAAAACTACAACTGTCTTACTGTTACAAGCATTTAACATGTTTCAACTACATTTTACAGGTCAGCATGAAGAAAAGTAGTTATTGAAAGAGACTGCATGACTTACGACAGTTCAAAGACACTATGATGCTCCACACAGAATGGAACATTATACAATGTAAAGCTCACTTATTCTGCACAAAGACATTACATTACAAAATACACAATACTTATACAAACCCTTTGATTCAAGTTCCTCAACTAATCTTTCCATTCTCTTTTGATAAAAGGATTCTCCTCGCTCAATAAGAGTGATATCCAGGCGGTCATATACTTTCTGGAATTCTGTAACATAAAAGCTATAGCAATATGCTGCATTTAGTAGACAGGATAGTGACTAGGCTATGGGCTTGACAGTCAGGGACTTGATTCCTGGCAGGGACAAGAGATTTCGCTCTATGCCAAAATGTCCAGACCAGCTCTGGGGCCCACTCAGCCTCTTACTTAATGGGCCATGGGGGCTAAATGCCTGGGAGTAAAGTGGCTGGGGCTGGCCTCTCAACACAGACACACAGGTTCAATCCCAGGCCAGCCGATATGGGATTTATGGTGGGGAGTGGCACTGGGCAGGTTTACCTGCAAGTACTCTGTTTTTCTCCATCACTACTATTCCAACAACGCTCTAAACTCAGTGACTGAACTATCATTGATGCCAGGAACTGACAATGTCTATAAATAACACACCTACACCTATGAATGAGTAGTTATCCTTCTGCTACTCCACTATGGCTTAATGACATGCAAAGGGGCAACCTTACCATTATAACTTGTCAATACTGCATGCAAATATGTCTCATTCCTACCACATAAGGAAGTAAAGCTGTTAGTGTCTTCCCTCTGTTTCAAAATCAAATACACTGCTCACCTCTTCGTGACACATCACAGATAAGTTGCCATGCTTTATTATAGTTTGAATCCATGTTCTGAAGTTTCACAACACAACTGTACGCTCGCTGCTTGAACTCGGTATCTTCATCAAACCGCTTCTTGGATTCCTTATAAAATGCCTGAAGATCACCAATGGGTGGAGACTGGGTCAGGTAGTCAGGGAACATGTCCTGCAGATGGGCAATCAACATGCCAAACTGTGTGCCCCAGTCACCTACATGGTTGATACGTAACACAGTGTGACCCAGGAACTCCAGCAACCGACAGATGCTCTCACCAATAATCGTTGACCTGCAGTATCAAAATGTGCCATATGTCATGCTAATTTCAATTTTCTTATGAATCACTGTTTACTGGTTGGGGTGTATGTCTGATGGTTTTAATTTCAATTTCTTTTTCTGTCTTAATTTTGGGTCCTCATATGTATTCCCGCGATTTTGTAATATATTTTTCACTATAACCCACTAACAAAACCTGATCCCAGGTATGTACATAGGGGTAGTTGACCAGGTTATCAAGTAACTGACAACAACTGTGTGAGTTTTCAAGCTTTTGCAGCAATGCAGTTGAGCTCTGTTTTTCTTGGATACTGCAGTATAACACTGGATGATCAGTGCCTGACATTTCAGGGCAGCATGGTGGTTCCATCCAGGGCTGTGGAGTTGGAGTCGAGAAGTCAGACTCTTAAGAAATTTTGGGTGCAGTCGGAGTCCGAGTTGGTGGTGATGAAATGTCTTATGATAACATCTACCATTTTAGTAGGTTTACCATTATTAACACATATTGGGCTTTTATGAAGTAGTCGGAGTCAGAGGTTTAAAAATTGAGGAGTAGGACTCAGAGATTTTGTGTACCGACTCCACAGCCCCAGTTCCATCTGCACTATTCAAATGTCCAACGAAGATGGGACCACCATGCCATCCTCAGACGTCAGACACCAGTCACCCAGTGACACAATGCAATCTGATAACTGATCATTATTTACCTTAAATGACCAACATGCATTTCCTTAGCAATATTTGGTGAGGAGAAGTCCACAACAACAATCAGCCTCTTTTCCAGTGCAGGAGCCTGCACTCCTGTTTGCAGAAGTGTTGTCAACACTTTACTACCATGCGTCTTGCTTATTGTCACATTGATGAAACCAGCACCTGCTACATCTATCTTTTCAATCCATGGGTTTGGTGGCACACATTCTGCAACCTTCTTTCCAACTTCATATGGTGACATCTTAATACCTATACAACAAATTTCTCTGTTTTAAATCTAATGTTAAAGAGGGCCAGTGAGTGCTCACGCTGTGACGCAGTATGACCAGCCACTGGTAACTTCATAGCAACACAACATAAAGATGTGCTACTTAAGACATGGGACTCAACACTACCAGGGAAGTGACAAACCCATCCACTAATCTCTAACAGCTGTTTAAAAGGAAAAAGTAAACTCTTGCAGTACATAAATACCATGTGGATAGAAAGCACAGGGGTTGAGTTCCATATGTTTGCAATGCTAAGGAATATAACTGTTCATGTTGCCTGTGTATTATTTGATATTGTCAATTACACTGTATATCTGGAACAAGTACTAAGCGGGCCAAGCCAAGGGTCCATGGGTTTTCTCTGTATCATGTATGCATGCTGTATCACAGCCCTGCCATTGTGTTTGTTGCCTCTTTTATTTGTTAACATATTATCATTACATTACTACATACATATATTCTTGTCATTTCACATTTGTTTTTGCCTGTAAACCAAACCCAAACAGGACAAGCTGTACTCAACTACTTATTGATTTACTCCATAGATGAGGACAAGCAAGCAAAACACACACAAAACATGCCATTGGGTTGCCAATGGCAAATGAAAAATGTTGGCATTCAGAAGCTGGCTTTTTGAGTTCTGGGAATATCACTTAGGGTCTGTATGTAAGGCTACGAACAGAACAATGAGTCATGAGTGCTTGTGGCTTATGTTTTACCAGCATGCTACCCTCCAGAACAGAATGTCTAATTATCTTTCTTCAATTCATCATGTAATTTCCAAGCTCAGCATGCTGTGATTTATGAAGTTTCACAAACACACGTGTAAAAATCAGCAGTTTGGGTGTTCGCAGGTGTTTTGTCACACGTCACTACTAAAGGGTCATGTTTATTATCTTTTACAGATAGTGCAAAATAATTTAAGGGGCAGAATAAATTGCAAATCACACTTCTGGCAGAAAATATCCTGGTTTCCAAAACAGGAGAAAAGCTTTGCAAATGTGTACAAAAGAGGAAGCACATGATCTCACAGTGGCAGGGTGTCAGAAGCTGGAAGATATGATGAGGATGCAGCAGAAATAAACACACAGCATCACATTCAAATTTCACAGCATAATATTGCATTATGCACACAGTGGACATGCACCTGCATAATTACACTGTTATGGTATGTATGTGCATTTATTGAAGTATATTGAAGTGTTATACTTCAACAAATTAACACTTTTTTTTTGTTTATTCAATGGAATGAGGTACCTTGTGCTTTAAGCAGCTGTGACAAATGCATTGCTGCATTACATTGGTAGTCACCAAACTTTGAAGATGGAACAACAGGGACCGCATCATACGGTACATCAGGAAAAGCTGCTTCAATGGCGTCCGCAAAAGTTCGCATCAGCTCTACTTGAATACTCTGCAGCCTAATTTCTTCACTAGACTTCATTTTGGATTCCTGTACCTCACAAGCCTGAAAAATTATTTGCTTACATGAGCAATTAATATCAAAATTAACAAGCTGAACATTACCCATGAATTGTAATCATTCTTATTACTGAGATTAACAGCAGTCAGTGTTCAAAAATGCTGAAGACTAAGCTATATGTATCAGTCGTTTCACCACTGCCTCGCAAATGAAACAGTCTCTTGCTTTGCAGATTGAGGTAAAAAACTACAGACACGCCCCAAGTTACACAATAATTATGTTCCAGGACAGGTGCAAGTCAAATTTTGTGCGAGTTGGAACCAAATATACATACAGCCAACCCCACGCACACACACAAACACGCGCACGCGCATGCGTGCTGTGCGAGTTGGAACCAAATATACATATAGTCAACCCCACCACACACGCGCGCGCGCATGCACACACACACACACACACAAGGGAAGTCAGCAGAAATCCAAACTTCAATGCACTGCAATCCAATAGGCCGCAGCATGACCACCCTGCTGCCTCTGTTATTGTCCAGCAGTACTCTTCTGCACCCCTTCATCTCACTGTGCTTTCACTCCCACAAGGAATTTTCACCAATAACAGAGCATGATGGTGACAAATTTAGCCACGAAAATCTTGAAATTTTAAGTCCCACTTACTCTCTTCAAAATTGCAAGTCGATGTTTCAGTTTTGTATTTTGTAATAATAATTCTGCCAATTCTGCAGGAACTTCATCCGATGAACTCTCACTGCCGATCCCATCCCGAAGCTGCCTGATTTCTTGTGCAAGTAATTTTATTTCTGTTTCCTGCAATCATACACAAACTGATGTCTTCAAAAAGATAATGGAACTAAATAACAGGACCCTAATGTAAAGGCATGCAGGGATTATGGATGTTCTAACCTTTAACCTTGTGAAGAGTTTCAGAAAAGGGATCAGTAAGCTACTGGCCATAAGCAGAATCACACCCTGAGAAAGAAACTCACTCATACAGAAATCTTAACAAATCTTATGTTAAGAACCATTACAAGCTACTGCTTATGTAACCATGCATATCCCAGGATATATAGTACCAGTAGATGATGAATGAAATACAAGTATGGAGCACTGGTGGAATGATTCTGACAGGGGAAGACTAAAGCCAGGGGGCCCTACACAGACCATTAGGCCCAAGGGTCAGTAGAGGTATAGCTCTACCCTTTCGATAGCCTCAGCACTAGAAGGGGGTGGGGTGGCTAGCCCCACAACCCAGCCACTTTACCCCAGGAAACACCCCATGTCCATTGCACAGGAGGCTGGAGGAAGACTGAAGTACTTGGACAAAAACATGTCCCCATGTCATTTTTACAATTACAAGTTCCAATATTTAACCCATGCCTATGTAATAATAAACCAGCTGCTGACATTGCACAGCCAATATATGAATATGCAAGTCTTCTGGGATGTGATTCCATGCGCAGTCTCCAATGTTTTGAAGAATCTCAGCATCTTTATCTTTACAGACAAGCAGCCCCACTCTCCTTGCACTGCTTGACCTCGGCCTGAATTCCTCTGAAGATGGTGGTGCTATCATCCTTTGAAACATGGAGAACTACACACCCAATGACATGATGTCACATTGCAAAAGATGTGAATCTTCAGCAGCACTGTTATGAGAACTTCAAAGCCCAATACATTTTATAACAATGATGAGCAACATGACAAAATTCTCTCTGCACTGCCAGACTTCTAGCTGTACTTTTCTTGTATGCTATTACCCGCTCCTGGAAACATCATAAGGTTACTGCGAATATCTGAATGTGTCATAATAAAATGAGACAATCATGCTGAAGACTCAATTAAGTGTTAATCTGCAGGCACATACGCAAAGGGGAAAAAGGCTATTAAATTAGCACATTTGTTTTCCCCATAAAGAAACAACACTACTTTTCCATGATTTCAGGCTTCTGCCATAATGTTGATGAAATCTGCGCTCTTCTGGGGTATTATGCAGTGTCAAATGGTAATCCTTTACCGACATTCCTCTTCTTCTTGGACTTCTTGACCCCTGAAGATGGGACCAATACGCTGTCCCAAAATGTCGGTGAAGGTTTACCATTTGACGCTGCATAATACCTCAGAAGAGCACAGATATCAACACTAATTTTACTGCTGTTCAGCCACATATAATTAGCTATAACACCAATCACAAACATGCCTGACATGAGACTGCAAAAGTTTGCAGTCACTCATAACACAAAATACTTTTCAGTCATGCAAAAATAAGATGTCTTAAATATTCAATTACATTACACACACCATTACGGAACACTGGAAAGTAGGGGAATGAAAGTCCGCATAGCAAAATGTGATGAAAACATACAAAAAAAAAAAAAAAGGAGGGGTAGCAAAGACGCAAACTACAATATTCAGATGATAATCCATAATTCACACACTTTGAAGAAGCACGGCACGTGGAGCAAAACACTGCTAATTCCTAAGTGGAGAGAAATGACTTGACTTTGTGAAGAGACAAAAGTGGCAGCAAAATCAAGGAAGGTAACTAAATCGAAAATTAATAACTGCGTGCTGAGAGGGATTCTAAAAAAAAAATTAGAAAAGAGGTCATGATTAATTTGGGCAGGGGCAGTTGCAAAACCACTATGAAGAATTATAAAGTAACACTAATAACAGCATGAAGTCTCCAAGTTTCCAAGTATGATAACGGGCAAAATGAGTAATCCACCACATCTGCAGTATTACTGACTCATGTGAAATGGGTATCATTACACTTCTGCATCTTTTAACTGCAGTTCCATGTTACTTGTTCACTTTCATATTATAGTTATGACCATGTATAGTTCGAATAACATTTATTTACACTTCACGTATCCTTCATAGGATTACGACAAGGATGTGAAAGACATTTTGCAACTTCGTGCTGCAGCGGTGTATGAACATAACCTTTTAATGAAAAGCAATAACCTAATAAATTAATGAAAGCTTCTATCACATGATACAAAAATACGTTTGTTCTTAACAAAAATAACCCCTACTCAATTAGCACTCACACTACCACACTCGCAGTCCCCAAAAGAGCTGAATATTCGAGAATGGAATGTGTATATTTCTCGGATGTTCTGAACGCGTAGGGTCAATGAAGGTCCAAGTATTTTACTGGCACATTATACATGTACTTTCAAATATCACTTAACATATACCAACCTTAAGACTAATACTCACCGCTGCATCTGCTCTCAGTTTGTACTGATATATTTCGTGAGCCATTAAAACTGTTCCGTATTATGACCCACAAAAGCTAGCTTGGGCACATCTACAAGACCTCAGAATTATTAAAATATGTGTAAAATACGACAACGAAACGTAAACTAGTAACACACTACAACTATTAACTACCCACTCGCCGTAACTTCCGACCGAATGCGTCAGAACACGCTACACAACCGGTCACGGAATGGTGCAAGTCTGATCCACGTGGTGCAAACACGCGTCACCGCATGGAATTTCACATCTTCTGGAATGACACCGTATATATTTGTATATGGTGTACCATCGTACATCTTCAGCTAGCTAAGTCTGTAGACACGAGGACCAAAAAACGAATCCCACTTTCGCCGCACACAAGCCGGGTTGAACGCAAACTTTTGGAAGCGGTCACAGATTTTAGGGGCCACGTACGAAAAATGCTTCACTGACAGCTGGGATCACATATTAATCCCGGGCTCGGTAGCTCGCTTGGATTGAGCATATGCTATGGAGCGGATCGGATGTGTGTGGTATCCCTGAGATCACGTTCTTCGTCATTAGGTTGCTATTTGGACATACTTTTCAGACATGTACTGGAATTACGTACTTTGCGATGTCTGAAGTTCTCACAGTGGTGCTGCTAGGGGATTCCGTTCAGCTCGGATGTAATGCTCGCTGGCGAGTGATTTCTGACGTTCCTTTCGGCATCACTCCCACAAGACCCCACTTCCTTACTTTCTCACTACCACCAACTGCAGAACTGCTGCCGCATACAATTGCTTCTTCGTTATCAGCAGGAATAACCAAAGATAAGTCACTCAATGCTAGTCATTGGAAATGTCATGTACCTCGACATTAAAGAATGCTTCGCCATCTACGTATTAAGACTACTTACATTTACATTTACATTTACATAAACACATTCCATTGCTCCAATATCAGTCAAAGACTGCTGGATATGAAACTTGTCACAACCCCTAATAATACATACAATGCAATAACATAAAAAATCCACAACAAAACAACACATAACAATACAGAACAACACAATACAATACACACAAGCAAGAATGTAAATTCTATTAGTCAAACATAAGTCTTACTAGTTAAAAATAATTATTACATTGATACAATATATATAATGTATTAACATTTGTCCTTAAATGGACTACCTGATGGTTGCTGAGATAATTATTGAGATAAAAATTCTTCAACAGTATAAAATGTATGAGTAAGAAGATATTTCTTTAGTGCCTTTCTGAACTGCACCTCGTCATGTTGAAATTGGGTTATACAAGATGGTAGCTTATTATATACATTTATCGCTTTATAAAAACTACCTTTTTGAATAGACGAGTTTATACAAAGGTTTATGTAGCTTATTTTTTTGCCTAGTATCTATGCCATGGAGAGACACATTAGTTAGAAAATAGGAAGGACTGTTAATTACAAACATGGCCAATGAAAAAATGTAAAGGTATGGAACAGTCAATATATCAAGTTTCTTAAAGCAGGATTTACAAGAACTTCTATAGCTCAATCCCAACATTATCCTCAGTGTCCTTTCTTGCAGTAAGAAAACTTTTTTTAAATTATATGAGTTGCCCCAAAATACAACTCCATACTTTACCACAGACTGAAAATGAGCAAAGTAAACCAGCTTTAAGGCCTCAATATCCAACACATAATGCAATCGTCTCAATATAAAGCAAGCTTTACTCAGTTTACTTAACAAGCAATGCAAATGGTTCCTCCAATTTATTTGTTTATGCAATTGTAAACCTAAAAACCTTATAACCTCGACCTGAGGAAATGTAAGACCATCATGTTGTATATTTAAGACAGAGGGTACATTTGTTGGTGAAAATTGTACAACGTTAGTTTTTGCTGGATTTAAGAAGAGCTGATTTGATTGAAACCATTTCACAGCTTGAATTACAGTATTTTTGAATTTTTGAAGAAGCTCAGCTTGAGTTTCAGCTGTAAATATTAAACTAGTATCATCTGCAAACATAATTATATCAGCACTTTTCTTGATTAATACAGGGAAGTCATTAATATGTATGCTAAACAGCAGAGGACCCAAAACAGATCCCTGCGGAACTCCCTGTTTCACCATACACCATCTTGAAATATTATTTGAGTCTAAGTTTTTACCTCAACTCTCTGCTTCCTATCATACAGATAAGAGATAAACCATTCTAAATATAAACCCCTAATTCCATAAAATTCCAGTTTTCTTACCAATAGTTCATGTGCAACACAATCAAAAGCCCTACTTAGGTCACAAGAAGATACCAGCTACACAATTCTTTTGATTCCATGCCTTGAAGACAGATTCAATTAGTTGAAAAATAGCATTGTCAGTGGATAGACCATTTCTGAAGCCATACTGGTTTGAAACTAATATATTGTGACACTGTACATGCTGCATAATCCTACTATATGTTAAGTTTTCAAAAATTTTGGAAAAACCTGTCAACAGAGAAATAGGTCTATAATTCACTATCTGTGATCTATCCCCACTCTTAAATACTGGAACCACCAGAGTACTTCAATCTGTCAGGAAATTTCCCTTGTTTGAGTGAGATGTTATAGATATGGGCTAGTGGTTTACCAAGATACTGCCCACATACTTTTAATATTCTGTTAGTAATTCCATCATAACCAGAAGAATCTTTGCTTTTCAAGGATTTAATAGTGCAAATAATTTCAAATTCTGTTATAGGAATATTTGGAATATCAGAAAATCCCTGAGGAAAGGATTTGTGTAGCAATTGCACAGCAAGTTCAATATCAAGCTTGTTTTTGAAAGCGCATCCATAATATTTATGAAATTGTCATTAAAAGCATTTGCAGCATTATTTGGTCTTATACATTGATTCCCACTTTTGTATGTGGTTCGAAGTTTCATGTTGTTACTTCTAACTCCCATCTCATTTCTTAAAATTCTTCAGGAAGTTCTAGATTTATTGTCAGATTGATTTATAATATTATTATAATACATTACTTTTGCCTTTCTAATAACTTTATGTAATATTTTGCTATATAATAAATAATAAGACTTAATGTTTGGATTATTACTCGCTTTGCTTAGCAAGTCTAGGCTATGTTTTCTTTTACAAGAGATTCTTATACCAGGTGTGATCCAGTTATTATCTCTGTTTTTCTTAGTAACATACTGAATTGGAAAACAGGATTCAAAGTGTCTTAAAAAAGTATTTAAGAACACATTGTAAATATCATTAATATGCTCGGCCTTATACATTTTACCCCATGCTTCTTCTTTAATTGTTTCAATGAAATAATGTATGGTCTCTTTGTTTATAGTCCGTTTTTTATATTGAGGCAAGTCTGTTTGGTAAGGGCAAGCTCTATCCAGTACAATATATTTGTGCCTCATGGTCAGATAGGCCATTGGAAATAGAAGCTACAGTGAAGTGATTAGCCCTAGACACATCAATGAATATTCCATCAATAGCTGTACCATGCCCTCCATTTATTCTAGGTGGGAACTCGATAACATTAGTCATATTATAAGATTGTAGTAATATTGTTAGTTCCATCTTATAGTTACTATTCATAAAAAAAATTCACATTTAAATCTCCACATAGCATAAGCTTGGTCCTTGGTTTATACAAATACATTAGCATACCATCAAGTAACTGTAAGAATTGATAAAAATCCCCAGAAGGAGAACGATATAAACATATTATAACAATATCATGTTCCCCACAGTCAATCTTTATAGCACATGGTTCAGAGACTTTTTCAATTCCATATTGAGTGATATTGATAGTATTGAAAATTAGGTAATTTCTAACGTATATACAAGAACCTCCTCCCTTACGGCCAGAACGTGAATAGTTAGCTGCCAAAGTATAACCTTCCAAATATATCGTAGATAAATTCTATTCATTGGTATAATTTTCAGTTAAACAAATAATGTTGGGATTAGTTTTAGTAGTAACTACTGAACAATATAATTCTTCACATTTATCATTCAATCCTCTGATATTCTGATGGAATATAGAGAAGGAAGATCTTGACTTTTTTAACATGTCTGGCAACCACTTTGATTTTAAATCCATAAAAAATCATCACTTCTGGCACAAGGTTTCTTCCTTCTAGTTGATTTGGGATTTCTTATGCTGCATGAAGTGTCCACACTCTTCAGTAAATTCTTACTACAATCAGTTACAGAGCTCAAATAGATTGTTTTCTTTGGATTTTCACATGAATCATTGTGTGTGTCAATGGTCCTATCCACATCTAGCAATTCATTTAGGTTATTTTGATTTAAAACTGTTAAATGAGGTACCTCCTTCCATGGCATACAAATTGGTGGGAGCTGTTTCTTAACGTTCAAATCCTTAATTACTGTAGACAGTTTGTTTGAGATTAATTCTTTACCTGATGAATTCAGATGCTGTCCATGCCTTGTAAAGTAAGTTCTATCTAAATCAGTGTCAATTAATTTAACATTATGATAAATTTTCATTTTCTTTTCCATTTGCCTATTGAATTTCATCACCTCAGTATTAACACATGAAGAAGGCATGAGGTCATGTCTTTGTGGTGCTTTCATTATCACTAAATTCACTTTTTCCTTTTCCTCAACAAATCTGCATAAATGGTTTATGGCTACTTTAGTGTTATTTGTACTTATATTGTTAGTTTGTCCCCAAACTATCACCACATCTTTGTTGCTCAAGGTTTGAATGTCATCTCTTACAGTATTCACAATTTCTTCCATTCCAGCTCCTGGTTTCGTGAAACCAGAGACTTCGTAGTTTTCACATAAGTTCTGTTGAAGATCTGTTGCGCAATTCCTTACATGGCTGTCACCTATTAATATAATTCTCCAGCATTTTGCTCCTGAACTCTTCAATCCTTGAATCTTCTTTTGATTTTTATTCTTAAAGCTTCTTGAGGTTATGTCTCCTGCAATCGAAGCACTCAGAGCTTCACCATCGTCGTTTAGGTTAGTTAACACCCCAAATTTATTGGCAGTTGGAATTACTTGTATAAGATTGCTGCTTTTATTTCCTACTCTTGAAGCTTTTATCAAACCACCTTTAGATACTGGGTAAAAGGATCCCTCTTTAGATGAATATCCGTCCGTTTTTATTAGCTTCGACTGGGAACTGATTTCTTCATCTAATAGTATTTTTATAATTTCTTCATATGACGATATTTCCAGTTTGGCCTTATGATGTTCAAATTTCAGTTTATCACAGCACTGGCACTTATTTCCTTCTTTTCTTTCTGAGTTACTTACTAAATTTGTAGAGGGTTTCACTCCTTCCAGCTGCACGTCCACCATTGTAACATCGTGTCTTCTTGCCTTCTGTTAACAGTGTGTGTGGGTGGAACTATTTACCAGTCTACACATAATGTGCCAGAAAACTTGAATGTTCAATACCGCTGCAAGACCACAAGTGTCGAATCTGGAACCTGAACAGTGTACAGCCTACACTACTTATACCCTGTAATGCTCCGTAATCCCCAAACATTTACCTAAGGCTATGGTCACATCAGATTTGACACCTTAGCTGCAAATTTGTGTTTCAGTGGAACCTACTGCTACTGCATTCACCACTCTTCTACTGTGAAGGTAAAGGTTCCTCTACGACGTTTTTACCCCGTCTATCAAACTACATGCCACTGCATCCCAATACTCACTACTGTCAGAACATAAAACCTCACATGTGGTCCCAAAATCACAACCCTCACTCAATAATGATACCTTATGGCTAGCTTCCCACCTGGATGGCACACACATAAATAAGTACTCTAACACACAAGTTTGTTCTGAAACCTGTGTCAGAAGTCCTTGGTAAATTTATCAACGAAATTTAATGTTGGTCCTTGCTGGCTTATCATATCACTAATGATGAACCCTGTGGAATTAACTGTATCTGGTACGGCCAGGTCGTGGAGCTCATTTTCACACGACTTTGAATTCTAGAGAGCACTTGCCATTGCATATCATGGGAAATTCAGTCTTGAAGTTATCGAGTTGCAAAGCTGTCCTATAAAAAACATAGCTAATTAAAATGTGTATCATGTATGTCATACACTACAGAGTAGACTTCTAAGGCTCGAAACCATGATGCTCATTTTGTAAGGCCAATTAAGCTAAGTTACAACAAGACTTGCATTTACAAAGTTCATGAAGACAGCCAAATATAAATTCTGGAAGAATATCTGCAACTCCTGGCACTGGCATGGAAATTTTTCACTTTTCCATTGTATGGGTGCAACCAGCCTCTTATTCTGTATTTTCCTTCAGAGCTCAGGCAGCAAAGGGATGAGTATTCAGTTGTGTCTAGTGTTGTGATAAACCATGCATGCAACTATACCTGCAAACCCTGTATGCACATGAAAGGCATGGTGCTAAGCATTTGGATAATATTATTTGTAGCTCTGGTTTCAAAGAATTTCACAAAACATGTCTGAGTAAGTCATATATTTATGAAGAGTTGTCACCTGTGTATGACAAGAAGCTACACTGAGGCTGTGGAAATGAGTCTGATGGAACACCCTCCTCACCTCCCTTGCACTGTTATACTCCTACTTCCCTCTCCAGCACACTCCCGTATATTCTTTTCTAGTATCTCATGACTCTATTCACAAGAATAAACCTCATTAGTGACAACAAGGGGCAAGTGCTTTGGGATGGTTGGCATAGGTCAGAACAGAATACAACAGACAGAGGTGGAAGTATGGTGTGCTGTGATGCCCACAACTCATGTAACTTCTTTCTGCAGACTCAGTGTAAGTTGATGAACTGGTAACACTCAAGTTTCTTGTGGTAATGGTTATGAAGTTTACCACCTTCTGAGATGCAAAACCTTGATATTACAACCCAAAGTTGGTAATCTTCATAACTATGTATTCACCATACCATGTTTGATGCTGATTTGAATGATGTACTGTCACTTACTGACGAAACATGCTATGACCTCTGGGCCAACTGTGCACTGAACACATCCAGCTCCAGTCAAAAACAAAAGTCTCTATCACTGCAAAACTTTTTATATGATGGCACTTCAGCCCAATTATTTTTAGCCAGAATACATCAATTAGTGGCCATAGGCCTCTAACAATCTGAATTTCTCTTGTGTCAATGTGGTCAAGCTCATAGCTGTTCTCCTCAGCAAACATCTACACCACCATCTGCTCACATAACATAAAAATATTATGGCTGCAAATTAACTAATTTTATGACTTTTCATAGCTACCTATCTATGTCAGATACTAGCAGTCTGGAGTGTAGATGAAGATTGCTGTCTTCTGGGATGATGCCCAGTAGTTCAGTAGTACAGCAGCGTTTCACAGGAGCTCATTACCTTCATCATTAGTGCAGACGAGCACACAGTATGCAAAAAGGATGTGGTAGATACAGGCACAGGATGGGCCAGTGTCCTGGCCAGCTACAGCATGATGGCTCAAACATCAACATCAACATCTACAGTCACAAAACCTAGTTATGCAAACATACCAAAACTGCATAGATGAAAAAGGAGAGGCACTTACTGGTGCACAGCTTTTCAGTGCTCTTAACTTTCTTACTTATGCAATTTTTGTATTCTTAAAATTTATGATACATACAATAACTTCATACAAAACAGACTGAATATTGTTTTGCATTGCAGAAAGCTGTTTTCAGCATATCCACTGCTCACATAACAAGTTCAGTGCCTCTGTTATACATTCAAGTCAGTTTTATTGTGAGGGACTTCAGGAATAGACTGGCATTGGATTAATCTCTCTACAGCCAAACCTACATTATTACAAATCAATAAATGCAATTATTTATTTCTGAAAGTTTTTTTTTTCTTGTGAACATTGTACAGTGCTTCCTAATGTATCTACCTTTTTAATACAAAATGAATGAAAAAAAAAAAGCACATGAAAATAGACCATGAATACAGTACCGACAAAAACCAGTATGGTACGTGTGGCTGGACTGGTCTGCATTCCTTTCGTTGGGTGCAGCACAGATCTTTGTTTGTTGCCTGGAGGCTGTGTGGGAGGGACGAGCAACATGTGCCATGGAATGATTTTATCTTATGATTTCCAAACAATTATAGAATCTTGAACAGTCCAGACAAGTTTAAATGTCGAATTTGAAAGAAAAAAAATAAAATAAAATAAATTTAAAAAGTAAAGATTTTATCCCTCCTGATAAAAAAACATAAAATGATCTTGCTGTCTTCCAACTCTTTATAATTTCACTTTGTAATACTGATATGATTACCAAAGACTGATTACAACTGGGCCAATTTTCAGTCGGTTGTCAAGGAGCTACCATTGTTCTCACAAGGTCCAAAATGGATTAATTTAAATTTAAGCAGTATAACAATAATCGTGACACTGTTCACTAAAATGATGTGCACATTCTTTTTCCTCAGGTGTCCTATACACAAAAGAATACTAGTTTTTCTATGACACTTACATTACTATTTCCAAAACAGACACGGGTTCCACATCCAAAGTTGCTCTAATAGGAATTGCCCATGTGATGGGAAATTATATACAATGTTTGCATATACATCACTTTCTTTGCCAATAAATATCAGAAAAAAGAATTGCACATTTATCTCCATGGGTAATGCAACACAAAGTCATGTAAAAAAACAAACAAAACAACTTCAAACATTAAGAAGTCATTAAAATATGTAAAAGCATGTTGTTCTGACCCAGAGTTAAGTGCGGATCAGAGGAAATGACAAACATGGTTTACAACACTGCTGAGAGAGAAAGAGAGAGACGGTTACTTGTTTTTACACCTGCATTCCAACAAAAGTTTTCAAAGCCTAGTTGTATAAATTATTTGCTTCATAAAAAGTTGTCCAATACCAACAACCTTAATAAGCCCGCTTCTCCATTAAAAATCTTCATTACATCAATTAATTAATTAAGATTTGTACATTTTCAACAGTTCAGAATCGCTACAAGAGACTGGGGTACTGCGAAAATAAATATACAACGATAAGATCAACGC
Source organism: Coptotermes formosanus (assembly GCA_013340265.1). Taxonomy (NCBI): domain Eukaryota; kingdom Metazoa; phylum Arthropoda; class Insecta; order Blattodea; family Rhinotermitidae; genus Coptotermes; species Coptotermes formosanus. The sequence continues at coordinate 1,045,849 of BLKM01000460.1, read as the reverse complement.
ATACCAGATCAGTTAACTTGGTGGCCTGTGCCATTCCCACTGCCACAATCACTTTTCTTCACAACACTGACACTGGCACACACACTACAATTCGAGACACAGTTCCATGAAACCACCACGACTATTCCACCATCAGCTTTGCTAAATCTAACTGGGTCACCTCTGACTTGTCTGCTGGTTCATGTCATACAGTACTTGTGCAATTGTTCGCGATGACTCCACATTGCTTAATGCCACACTGGCCAAGTGGGGCTCATAACTTCGCAGAAATCTGAAATCAGATACCATCATAATATTAAGGAATGTACATCAATACATTAGCTTTTATAACCAATCCGTATCTTAATGTGTATTATGTGAATTGTTACCAGCAATGATTATTTCATTCTCATAACACATTCTCTGCCAGATTGTTACGTGTGGTTCCATCTGTCACGTGGCCATTTTGCCCAAGATATCACAAAGTCACAAGAAAAAAATAAATATTTTAGGACCCTAGATGCCCTCTTCCTGCAAGGTGATACAAATACTGCATTTCCTGCCTCATGACACAATTTTTCCTGAAAAATGTCCCTAAAATCATCCCACGTCTAAACACCAGATGATGATTTGTTATACAAGTAGGCTACTAACTTATACTGTCCTAACAGACCACTATGCTGGTCTCCGTATGTTTGCTAGGTAGCAATTTTAAATGTCCATGCTAGGCCAGAAAAACTCGGGCTATCAACACATACAATTCGCATTTAAACCTGTCCCCTAAAGGGTAAATCCACATAAATATCCTCCTAATTACAGGATCCATCTTATAATACATAGCATCTAATGAGTATAAGGTGGGAAATATGGTACATACTCCTAAAGTATGCAAGGGAATGATAGCTCTCAAATATCAGAAATCTCAGATATATCCAGGCCCATCAGAAAATGTGCTAATAATTCTGTAAACTATGGTCATTACATAAAAGCTGTTTTCTTGTCAACATACCTTCTTCCGTTAGTAGAATAGATGACTAGGTTACGAAGAATAAGCGAAGACGTCAGTCGGATGCTCTTCGTGACAGGACCCTCATTATCATCCTGAAAATCATATATTTGTACATTCTTATACATTATTTCTAGAAACAAAGACTAAAGATAAATTTAATATACAGAAAGAGTAAAACCCATTTATAATGGAATCCTAAGGAACCTAAATAATTTTTCTATTTAATACTGGTATTTATTTGAACACAAAGAATATAAAATGAGCATATTGCACACATTTATGATCCATCTGTGATTTCAGGCTTCCACCACAATGCTGATGAGATCTGTGCTCTTCTGGAATATTGTGCAGTGTTGAATGGTAATCCTTTACCAACATTTCGGGACAACATATCCGTCCCATCTTCAAGGGTCAAGAAGTCCAAGAAGAATATTCTATCCTATTTTTTATATGTTGTGTCTATCCTATCCTATCCTATTCTTCTTGGACTTCTTGACCCTTGAAGATGGGACCAATATGTTGTCCTGAAACGTAGGTAAAGGATTACCATTCAATGCTGCGTAATATCCCAGAACAGCGCAGATCTCATTTATGATCTGTATCATAACCTGTTATTGACCAGTACAGTATTAAGTATTCTGAACATTACCATCCCTTGGGATGACACCATGCAGTCTGCTAGAAATTTATCAGTCTTTTGGAGAAACTTCAGCCTCAATCTTCAGGGCAGAAGAGCAAGCCACATACAAACAACAGGATACACACACAGCAACAGCAGGATAGTACAAAGACCAATGGCACATGGTGGTTCCAAAGAGCAGGGTAAAAATATCTTAGGAAGCGGGGATGAAGAAAATGTTCTGACCTTCTTCCCCAAGACACTTTGGCCCCGTTCCCCCTTGGTTACACCTCGTTCCAACTGTTTAATTTGCAGCCATGTCCTTTCATAATGTCTGTCAATGTGTACCATTTTTATGCACACCTCATTCTTCTACCCTGAATAGCAAGGCATAAAAATGTTGGTTCCTGCCTACATTACAGTGCTACATGGCATTATATACCAGATGACAGTGCTCTTTATGGTTACCACCATCAGAACCTCAAATCTGACACTGGATATTCTACTCACTATTTGTTTACAGGAAGAGTTAATTTTTCCCCATTTTTGACACAAACAATCCCTGTGCCATTAATCCCAATAAGACAGTACTAAACAAAATTATGTGAACACGAAACATATACTAATGCACATTATCTTAAACAATTTACATTTGTTACATCTTACTATATCTCCCTTTATTATGTATGATTTTACACTGACTTTCACTGCATATTCTCAGGTGCAAAGAAACTGTAAAAAAATGGCAGGTTTCCATTTTAGACAGGCTTTACTGCATATACAACCCTACAAGGCTAAATCATGAATTAAGAAGCAAATTATTCACAAACACACATTCAGGGACAGCACTGACAAGAGATATTTCCTCAAAGCGGGCTGGTGTGGAAATGACATTGAAGACTTATATTCAAAAAATTCCTGGCTTGAATCTATGCCAGGCATTCACTTTCCCATGCTTCCCCCCCGCCAGGACAGGACAACACTGCCTCAGTTAGGCCATGACCACTTCCTTCCAAATCCTTTTCAATTCATATTTCACCATCATCCTACCACTGATGTTATACACTTTGAGATACTGGCAGCATCGTCAAATAAACCACATAGAAAGAAAAACAGCCAATATTCATGTTAAGTACATACATATTTAAACATGCCCAGCATATAAACAATTACATACTGGTTTACAATAACCACAAATATAAACAAAATTATCAATATAAATAAAATACTAAATATAGGCCAAAGGGGAAGAAAAGCATAGGACACCCAAGGAAAAGATGTAAGGACCAGCTTCACCTTGAGGGATAAAGAACAGGGACGATGCCTATCACCTCACAGGTGGTGATGACGATGACAAAATACTACAGAAGTTCTTTCACTTAATATAAAACATCCACAACTGCCTGCACATGTACTGATAGATTCACACAGCTACCAAGTTGTGTTACAATGTCCTGCCTCTTGTGCACCTTGCATTATACACATCAGCTGTCACATTCTTGACACTTCACAATGTTATGAATGAGCCCACACTGTCTGCTTCCCACTTCACACATAAAAACACCAGTGATACTATGTGGCTTGCTTTTTTTGCTTCTATGCAAATCTCAAGAACTCAGTAACTCACTTCAGTAAAATCTTGCTTCACTTGCAAGATAAAGCAATTTCAAGTTGAATTCTTGTCTAGGAGTTGTCTGTCCTTTGTTATTATAATGGTGCGTACCCTAAAATGATACTACAGCCAGCAATACCCTTCATTATAGTTCCCTACTGAAACACTATGTCACTTTTTGGAGCAGGGTACCTCTGTGAGGTGAGTTTCAGTATGCTGATGAATATCTAATATATGGTGAATGGCATACGAAGAAAATATTTTCTGAAAAGTTCAGACCATCAATATACAATTCAACTAATTATGTCAGCTGTGTGTCAAGTTTTCTTCTTATATAATATGTAATAATTCAGGGTTTTGTTTATAATATAACACCTTTCATTTATGTTGCATTCTTCAGTTAGAATTCCAACATCTAAAACTTGTAGACTGACTGAAAATCTATGATGGGCTGTCACTGGGTTTCTAGTCACTACCACTGCCTCAAAAACTAAATATCTGATTCACTTATGCAAGGTGCTTACTTCTGTGGCCTGCCACTTCCATAACTTACAATATAATTAGACACACTACCCTATAAGTAACTTCTGAGTAATGCTTTAACTTTATGTATAAAAATCCACACCACATAAGTATACAGCATTAAGCATCTGTAGTTAAGAATTGCAGATAATGACCAGTTTTAAGACAGTAAATGACAATCCTTGCTGCAGCGTGAAGTAACCTGCTAACCACTATAGAGTATGTAAAGGCCAGTACAGTTGCAAAGCAAAAGTCCTGTTCTGTTCTAACAATCCTTATGTATGTACACCAGTACTACATGGTACAAATGGCCCTTCCTATTATTTATGTAATAAATTATCATAAAATGTTCTTTGCTTCACAGAACACAAAAATATTATTTTTTACTGAATATACATTACCAGATGGCATACCATAAATCTGAGAACTAAGAAGACATGGTCACACACCTAGTGTGCTCTAATTTTTATACACATTTTGTGCACAGAATGAACACATTATGAGAAAGCATGTCTGTTCAAGTGTTTAATTTCTAGATGTGCACAACAGATTTAATACAATGTTGTTTTGAGGATCTAAACTAACAGTTATACATGTGACAGACATTGGGGCCAATGACCATTGACTCAGACTAAAAAACACACATTTGGAGAATGGATGTGCCCATCTTCAGGTGGAAAGGGGGCAGGAAGAATGTGCTCTGGTGGGTCCTTTGGAAAGAGCCAGCTTATATAATTAGAAGCCTGAAGTCCCCACCAGAGCAAGTTCCTCCTCTCACCTTTCCATCTGAAGGTCCATTCTCTGGAACATGGTGGAATTTTCTTCAGCCTGAGATGATGGACAAACTGTATCATATCTGTTGTAGGCAAATAAAATTAACCTGTAAAAATCCAACATAAAGCTGAAATAAAACTTAACATTTATCTTATGTGCATCCTGTATTCTAGATGCAATTTGCAAGGTCAGGAACAAGAATGCCCTTCATACCAGTTTTACAAATTTATTGTATATACTTAGGCTACACATATAATTACTGTATTTTTTAAGACATGCTGCACAATCTCTGTTTTATTTCCCACAAAATGCCATTTATTTTTAATAATTTTATCTTTTTTATTATCAATGAAACTCACTTTTTCACTTCACCAGTGCTGAAATTTAAATACCCAGCCTGTAGTGCTGATGCAATTATTTCAATTTAAAGCTCACAGTTTAGAGGTAAATTACTTTACTCAAAAGCATTTCATCACACAAAATACAGACCTTTGTTCACATTACATAAATAAAATATGTGACACAGTCACTGAATAAATCAAGAAGCAAACAGCTATCAAATTTCAGACTAGTATCACCTCTTGCCTGGATTGATAATGAGCTGATATTTCTGGCAACCCTGTCTACCCCTACGGAACAGATACTTAAGATATAACTTAATCTTCTTAAACATAAAGATGGCAACAGTGATACCAATGATGATCTGTTAAACTTAACAAGCCTGCAAATTTGCACAGAAACTACCGCTGAAGCTCCAGAAACACCATCTCACTTCTATATTTTGCAAATGCACCTACAGCACAAACTTAGGATGAGCTACAAATTTATACTTTTATGATGCAACATGATGAATTTGACATTAAATTTGCTTATTGTAACACTCTAGATTCTGTTCTTTGAACCACCGCCCTTCCTTGCTCCTGTTAGCCAGCAGAACTGAAATAAATGCCAGTAACTTTCACGGAAGTGTCTTCAATTTAAAACATTTAATAAGCAGTACTATTAATTACAAATCCAGACAGACCTCAACACTGGTAATAGCAAGGTTTGAACAAAAAATCCACAATTTTCTGACACCTTGCAAAGTGCACTTACACTGAGTGGTGAACATTTGTAACTACCATAACCACTCTGAGATAGCCCTAAAAATACTGACTGCCCCAAAAATCAGTTAACTGGTTAGTATGATGTACACTAAAACATGGTTACTAGCTCTTGGACCATCCTATGTCTTTGAAATTCATGAAGTGAGAGAGAACAACCAACTGCTGGCAGCTGTCAGGTGAGAACAAATGAACTACTTGTTTCATTCAACCACATGTGTAATGCATTCACCTGTCGCGCGCGCGCACACACACACACACACACACACACACACACACACACACACACACACAGAAACCCAACATCAGTACTGTATTTACAATCACAAAACAAAAGCAGGGTAGAACATAATATTTCTAGCACAACTGAATGACATGCAAATGTCTGCTGGACCATGCTTAATATGGCTACCAAAAAGAAACATAAACACACTGCACTGGAACACAAATGTAAGAATGGTGGACAGTTATACTGGTGATATAAAAGTGCTTTGGTAAAACCACACACATACACGGTATATATAAACTAAAGGTTTATTACATTAAACAATACAAGAAAACACTGAATGTGGTTGTAACTTTTGTTCATACATCAAATGCCATTCCAAGATCAGTACACCTAATAAACAATGCCAATGCTAATATGTGGTCATAATGACAATAATTCTTAAACTTCTCACAAAACATTACATGCAATACAAACTGGTTTACAACAAGTAAAACTTCAAACTGGCAAGCACAAGAAATTTTGATTATTGCTACTGTTACTGATTAATTTAGAAAACGTGATACTTGGTAGTAACAGGGTGTTCAAACCTACTGCACTTCAACATGGAGCTAAACACTCTTTGTCAAGAGTTCTCTGTGACATGGCTAAGAAAGCATGCGGGATATGTGCTTAATGAATAATTCTATACGCTACAAAATGTCTTCAAATGTGCCCATTGCTTGCTTACCTGCTCGGGCGGGCTTGGGCCAGTCCGAGCCGGAATAGTCGCAGGTGGCCCTGGTTTAGCGGGCCTCTGCAGCATGGTTGACAACAGAGAACACCAAGAAATTCAATGATAGACTGTACGCATGTGGTTTTACTCAAGCGTCAGTGGAGGGCATTATGGAGCCATAATTCAGCAAGGGAGCAGTATGAACAATGCAAGATTTGAGGTTCTCACTGCGCTCTGAATCTTCAACAAGAGCGCTGGTAGATAGCCCAAACTGTCAATGTTTATTCCTTGTGAAATTATGCAAAACTTGAAATACTGAGCTGCAAAATTATTTATGGAAGAATTCCGATTTTAAAATATCATATATCAGTTCATACACATTTTCTGTATGGCATCACTTCTAAGGACATTAACTTTATCTGCATCCCATGATTTTTATAAATTCAACTGGATATGAACAATTCCCCCCCCCCAACAAAAAAAATTACAAAGCTGAGAACTGGCTCATCTGACAGCGAAGTACTTGTGTTCTTAAGAGTAACACACCGTTTTTTTATTTTGAACATCAGTATAACAACAAACTGAGACCTTCAAAGTTGAAAATGCATAAAAAAGTCAAGAAAACTGTAGATCACTTACATACATGCAACCAAACCATGTACTGTACTATAGTTTCAGCTTTAGCAGAACTTTATGCAGAGCAGTAACAACCCTCTCCCATTCTATCAATGAATTAAAATACTTCTTTTCTTGGGGGTCAGGTGGGGTGTGAGCAAAGCAAGAATTAGAGGGGCAGACTGGAAAAGGGAGTTATTGTAACAACCCTCATATGGTATTTATTTTGCATTTCACAAGTCAACATTTAAATCTGCACAGTCACAGCACCTGCCAACTTCTTCAGGGAGATTTCATGTAAGATTTCTCCATTAACAATGAATGATCAGCATTTTCACATTGTAATTTTGTGTTACTCCTAAAGACTTTCTTTCAATAACGTTCCCCACTAAAAATTTCCGATTTTCACATAATTCTCTTATCTTTCTGTGTTAGTACATTCACTATTGCACATTTTAATATTCATTACAATGGGCACATAACTTCTTCACTGCTCAAACTGTACAGATGTTCCACAATACAGACAAGTTTGCTCGTTAGGTAAGACTTTGAAGGTTCATTACCTACTAAGATAAGCAAAATTCTTTAAAATTCTGATCTGACATTAGTACTGAATTATGACATGGCATAGATGCCAAAGTGACTCAAATATTGTTTTATACCATACACATATGGGTCAATAACACACCACACAGCCCAAGTTAAGGACAAATGTTTATTAACCTTCTAAAGCCTTGCGGTAACCTTACATACCACCAGGTTTAACATTAAAAAATTCCACATGGTGCCCACGTTGCATTTATGTGTTTTGTATGGATCTCAGAACAAACAGCAACTTTTGCCTTATAAAACATTCAGAGATTGGTTTTTACAACCGAAGTGGAGAGTGTTTACAGCGCGGTACGCACTGAGTCCTTATATAAAACAGATACACTTCGTCTTTAAAGGGTTAATTAGATTCACAATGTTTGTTGCATGGGTCAATTTTGTACAGACAGTAACACACAAGACTTTACTGTACTCAGATGAGCTGTTTTCCAGGATATGGTTTTGTAGATCATACTTATTTCACCCACTTCCACAAGATGGATATTTTGATTACTTATATGCCTTTTAGTGTCAAAATATTTTTCCTATAAACGGTGTCTGCAAAATTATTAAACTTCACATATGTGCTACAGCACATAAAAAATCACTGTATTAACTAAGAAAATATAATTTTAAATACAGGAAAATTCCATTAATCCGACTCAAATGGGAACTGATGGGTGCCAAATTATCAAATATTCCAGATTACCAGACGGTACCTACACTGAGCAGTTCTTATATGTAGTTACTTGTTACTGCTCCTATACTTAGGCTGTACAGGTAATCAGAGGAGTATTCCATTTGGATATCTCCTTCCTCTGCTGGTTCAGGGTCATCAGGTTTCTCTTCTGCGTTTTCTGGAGCCTTCATAGCCGAAGAAGTTGATGGAGTAGGAGAAAAAGGATCAAGACATACCACCAATAGTTGATGTAAGACACCTTTGAAGGCCTTTCTGAACATGTCCTGGAGATCTGCCTGTTGTATTGACAAAGCTTTCTTCTGGTAAGACGCTAGAATTCCTGCCTCAGGACTAATTTCCTCAAGTGCTGGATTATCCGAATTTCCAAATTATATGGCGTCGGATTAAAGGAATTTTGCCATACATATAAGCAGTGGAATACATATCTGTACATATCACGGCCACCAATATTATGTACATACCATATTTACCCTAATACAATATGTAAATTTTCCTTAATTCCTCATCTGACAAATAGGAGGTCACCCTAAAATCATGCACAAAGTTAACAATGTTCTGTATAGGTATTTTCCTGAAAACTGAAGACTATGAAATGGGGAGTCATTTTATTGAAGAAAACAGTCTCTGAAACCTCTAAAACCACAAGATACAGAATAGCAACAAACGAGATCAAGTTCTTATTGCTTTTCCTGCCAATATATTTTCCATCCTAGTAGACACAGTGTACATCAGAATGTTCAGTAACTTACCATCATCTCCTTGGGGTTGACAAACTCAAGTGCATGCCTTTTAATAGCATGAAAGGCCGCATTTGGGGCATAGCCAGGATGTGGGGGTGGAGGTTGCGGTGGGGGAATTTCACTTCTCCCACTCTGAGATAGTTGCCGACGACGTACTGCCATCATACGCAGAACCTGAACCCCAAAATAATGCCCACTGTACCTTATCTTAATAAATAACTCTACACAAAAAATAAAACTTTCCGTGTGACATGCTGTATATCCTGCCTCACAAGATGCTAGAACTGACAAGACACACCCTATAATTAGCAAGGTATTTCTGCAGATGCAACAGCCTAAGACGAAGGGTGATTTGTGCAAACACTTTTCAGGGAGGAGGGGTAATGCATCTCATGAGGCAGGAAATATGGTACTTTACAAGTACTAACGCTGGGCTCAACCTTATTTTTACGTGACAAATACTTATATGTTTAGAACAGGGACGGAAACTCGAAAAGATGTGATAACAATGATGATGGCTGCTGCTGGGCTGGGTATGTATGCATTGCAATTATGTAATCTCTTAAGTATACCTATATTATAATTTTTGGTGGTATATAGTGTCCATCACAGTGAGACCCAATTAAGTATACACATGAATGTAGAGAAAGGATTGAAACAAAACTGACAGGGATACAAAACAAGGAAGCAGTAAGCAAGTGAAGTAGAATATTAGGTAGTAAACACCCCATACATCAAGTACTAGTACTAGTAGTAGTGGTGGTGGTGGTGGTGGTGGTGGTGGCGGCAGCAGCAGCAGCAGCAGCAGCAGCAGCAGTGGCAGGAAGTGACCAAGGATATGGATAAGAAAATTACCTTATATAATGTAAAATAGGGATAAAAATATTAACTCAAACAGTCATGAAGGCATACAGCCATTTTCTGAAGATAAAACATCTGTCCATTACAAATATGAGTACATGTACCAGCAAAGTCAGCTTGAACTTCCACTTACATCAGCATTGCAATGTCTATCATAAAGATGTGTCATGAGGGAAAAGCGCTTTCGCTTCATGGCATCACAGCGTTCCCATAGACATTGGATTTCTTCGCTGCCCAATGGGCAGTGTGCTTCACACGCGTGCATGTACACCTCATTTGCAGACTTGAAGCTCCTGCATATACAAAATTCATATACAGTATTCTAGACACGTACATGTTAGAAGTTATACACTTACACACACACTGAAAATTTTCCATCAGCTCCTTCTGGTTAAAGAAACAATTCTTAGAATCTGGTTCTCCTCCCATTACCACACAAAATAAGAAACTTACACTGTTGGTATTAGATGGAGCTATTCTCTATCCCCAGTGTCATCTGAGCAACCCAACATTGTCAGTTTGATAATCATCTGTTGATGGTACCACAGCCAGACTCTAAAAACTGTGATTCTTAAATGAAATGAGACAATGGGAAATGCCCAATGCATGTGTCACTTTCATAACATGCATTTATAAAAAATCTTTCAGTGAATCAAAAGCACCAAACATTCACCGAACTCCTAGACCAAGTGAAAAAACAATGCAAAAACATTTGACAACAAGAAAAATTGTCATGCATTCTACTAATTTATTACAACTTTTTAAGTTTTTACAGAAATCCAGTACAAATTTGGCAACATTCTGAGAGAATTGCTTTTAGAGAATGTAAGCTCTTACACTTATCAGATGCAAAACATCAACATCTCTGCAACATACAAAACTCATCTAAAGAAATGAACTCCCAATGATCACTTCTGTTATAACAAATATTAATACATAGACCGACACAATTAACACACTTTTTATGTGACTTTCAGTTTTTCTGAATGCTTATGTATTATCACCAGCAGAAGAGTACAAATTTCCAGCAAATATGTTCACCACAGCAAGTTTCCACGGGATGCAATGAACATGCTATGGCCTACTCTGAAACATATGAAAGGACCTGCAGAATTCACTGCAGAAAAGCACTCCAAAGGCCCATTTTCAATTGACCAAGACATCATGAACTTGTAACATTAAAAAAGAAACCACTCACCGCATACAGCCCCTCCATTCACACAAGAATATGGCCTGATCTGCAATGGACCCAGCTGTTGTCAGTCTTGTTTGTGGAGCAGCTGGCTGGCATGGTGACTTAGTACTTCGTATAGGTGTCTGAAGAGTGGATTTGTCCAAATTAGTTTCATTTACAGGGGTACTTGATGACTGAGGCCTTATATTGGGTAAGGTTCTTGTTTGTTTAGGTGGCTGAACAGGGGTGGCTCTTGGTGAACTAAGAGCAGTGGGTGACGGAGAGAGTGGTGGCCTTGGAATAGAGGGCACAGCTGTGGGATGAACAGTGGGTGGTTTGGCAGATGCTTTCATGGCAGTTACTGGTGATGGTGATATTGGAGACAGTGTGGTGGTTGACGAGTTTGTTGGAGTGATAGCCCTAGTTTGTGGCTGAGATGGAGGTAGACTAGTTGAAGTGCCAGTGGAGGCAACACGGGAAGGCATATGAACAGGTGTTGTGTTAGTTGATGTAGCCACAGTGGCAGTATTCACGTGTTTCACGGGCTGGGGTGACGGAGAGGCAGGAGCTGGCGGAGGCAGAACAGGGGCATTTGAAGTTGGCACAAGTGCTGGAGGGGGGATGGATGCAGAAGGGGGATTAGATATGGCTGAGCTCTGGAGGATAGGCCGTGGAACCTGCGTCACAACAACAGGTTGGCCCTGTGGTGTCACAACCACCTTCTGATGGTGAGTGGTGGCTGATGAGCTCTGTGGCTGCAGGATGATGATGGTTTTGGTACCTGTGCCCTGTTGTTGAGGTGTCTGTGCCACCAGTACTGTCTGCGTCTGACCCTGTACCAGCGCAGTCTGAGGTTGTGCAACAACATAATGAGTCTGGCCAGAGCCACAGCCACTGCTTGCAGGGATGATATATTGGCCTGGCTGGCCACTGCTTGCTTGGACCAACTGCACCTGCCCTTGTGCTGGAGCCTGAGACAGAATAAACTGACCAGAACTGGACTGGGAGAGCACCACCTGGCCAGCCTGAACCAGCTGTGCTCCCTGGGAATGGGTCACCGCAGATATCTGGGCTCTTTGAGCTGCACTACTTCCCGTCTGGACAAGAACAGGTACTGTTTGGTGGCCTGCTGGAGTCTTTATGGTGGCTGTGGCTGCATTGGGTCCCTGCTGTAGAGCAATCTGACCTCCTGCTGTGATTAGTACCTGCCCTTGAGGGGCCAGCTGTCCCTGGGACACAATAATCTGCCGTGGTGCTGCTGTCACAATCAGCTGCTGCTGCGAGCCAGATTCAACACCCTGGCCCAGAAACACGGCCTGCCGGAGACCACTGGCACTCTGTACCAGCACTTGTGTTGGTGGAGGTGGTGGTAACTCGAGGTCTGGCTCATCTTCCAGGGCAGAGGCAGCCAGTGCTGCATACAAATTTGCTGCAGATGGAGACGCATTTACGACTTCTGTATTATCATTGGATGCACTGGATGATGTGGATTTGTCTGTTGAACCTGGCGACAGGGGTGCTGGATTCTGATCTATGCCTGTTGTGATGGGCCCTGGGGAGGCTGTCCCATTCATTGCAGCCTCTGGGGACAGGTGCGGCCGTTTCATTTCCAGGATCCCATCTTCCGTTCCGAGACTCTCTGAGGATGGCCGTTTCAATGCCTGCACTGTCTGTGTCTGTTGAGTCACTACCCCATACTTCACTTGTTCACTAGATGTCATAAGAGAGTTGCTCATGAGGGGTTCATCAGTTGTACCAATACCTACTGTCTTAAATGCAGTATTTCCTTTCTCAATGTTGGAAACACTTGTGAGATTGTTAGAAACTTGTCCCACTGTCCTAACCACACCAACAGACTCACTACAAATATCACTAATACTACCCACATTCTTTGAAGGTTCCTTAATGTCAATTGGTTTTGTCTGAGTGATGGAACTTTCTTTCAACACTTTCTCAAGATGATTCTCCACAAGCTCCAAACCCTTCTCACCAATACGAAGTTCTTTTCCAAGAACACCATTCAATATTGGAGGATCTTTTTTGTCTACTTTCTTCTCCAACAGGTCTGCCAACATGAGACTCTTAGTTCCTGGAGGTTTGGGGTTCTGCTGCTGCAAGGAGCTTCGTGCTGAATCCTTTGAGCTGCTGTCATTTGATGCAGCATCAATATCAAGCGAATGAGGGATCCCATTAAGCAAGAGGCCTTCAAAACTTGTAAGAGAATTCTCTCCATCATCTGTGGATGAGATATTGCCTGCACCCGTACCACTGCAATCCCTGCTGCTTGATGCAAAGGAATTGTTTCCTGTGGAGTCAGAATCTTCGATGTCCAGTCTAGAAGGCAGACAGGAGTTGCTGAGAGGGGCTAATGGAGGAGGTGGAGGCTGGGGAGGCTCTCGGCGACCTCTCAGGGCAAGATTTCCACCTCCAACAGCCAGGGCTGGAGAAGGAATATGGTTTTCTGTGATTGCTCTGGCTGGAACTTGAGTGATGATTCCTGGACTTGACACACATTGAGTAGTGGTGGTGGTGGTAGTGGTGGTGATGGTGATGCTGGTAGTCATGGAGCAGGAGCCATTATTACTGCTATCTCCTGTTGTATCTCTCAAGGGCTCCATCTGAAATGAGAATTATCATCAATAACTTCTGTAAGAAACATGCCTAAAGATGTGTAAAAAAACATATGGTCACCTGTTGTCAGTGGTGATTAATATTACACTATGCAGTCAGGAGCTGGCTCTTAAAGTTCTGACATGGTCACCTGTTGTCAGTGGCGATTAATATTACACTATGCAGTCAGGAGCTGGCTCTTAAAGTTCTGACATGGTCACCTGTTGTCAGTGGTGATTAATATTGCGCTATGCAGTCAGGAGCTGGCTCTTAAAGTTCTGACAATCTCACTTGACTGCAAACAGAATATTCAGCCATAAGATGTGGCATGCCGTGCTGTGCGGCTGCAGTTTGTGATGAAAAGTATGTCCATCTTCCTCTTATCACGTATTTGGACCACTTCCAAACTTGATTTACCAGAATTCATGAAGTTTTGCAATGCCAAATGCTAGGGCTGGTCAACAAACCATAACTTTTTGCCTGCTACCAAAAAGCACTGGTGCTCTAAAGCATTAGCCCGCCATGCATCACGTGCACATAGTTTGCTTGTAACAGAGCCTGAACTGTAAGAGCCATAACGCATTTAGGTGACCATGCTTCTTCCACTTCCAGTTGCAAAAAACTGCAGATGACTGTATCATACTGTAGGAGACAAAAAGAACTACACCCAAGAGAACAAACAGATATGTTGCTTCAAAAGCAAAAACAAATCTCAACTGCATTTCATATTACAGTAATCCCCCCACTTACATAGTTTTGTCTTACGTCAGACTACTTTAGAATTCATCTGGAAGTTGTCAAGGGCCTTGATGGCTGCTTGACCATCAAAAAGAATATACATGTTCCTGTATAGCCCAGCCCTTTTTTATATTCTCCACTACAGAAGCCTTAATGATGTATATTTCAACCCAGAATACTATGCTGTAGAGTCCAAGACTGAAGCTGTGCCCCTTTTTCAAGCCCCATCTGTACACCCCAGCATCAGTGCCTTTTTTGGTATCCAGCTGGAATCCCTCCTGCCATTCACATCTGTCAGGGAACCTAACTATGAGTGGCTTGTGGTATGCATATCTTGGTATCATCTTGTCAGTCCCTATATGTAGCATGTGTTCAAGCTCCATGCTCTGAAATTTGTCACCTAAATCGACATCTATGCAAACTGGGGTTGGCAGACAATCCTGGGTGTGGCAGATACAAACAGGCACTTGAAACAGCCTCACAAGTTCTTTGTGACTGTAAGGCACTGGCCACATTAAGACTCAGGCACCTACATAACATTTTACGAAACCAGATGACTCTGACGACATGCCCATCAGTAGAATACTACAAAGGACTGCACAAAAGATTAAAAATGGTAAATGTGCACAGGTCACTACAATGCCCACCCTTAAGTATTGTAGTCTACATCATCTTCCCCAAGACACAACATATTAACCCTTTAAAGACAAAGCATGTCTGTTTTATATAAGGA
This sequence comes from Coptotermes formosanus, assembly GCA_013340265.1. Classification (NCBI taxonomy): domain Eukaryota; kingdom Metazoa; phylum Arthropoda; class Insecta; order Blattodea; family Rhinotermitidae; genus Coptotermes; species Coptotermes formosanus. The sequence continues at coordinate 1,030,531 of BLKM01000460.1, read as the reverse complement.
CTCAGTGCGTACCGCGCTGTAAACACTCTCCACTTCGGTTATAAAAACCAATCTCTTAATGTGTTATAAGGCAAAAGTTGCTGTTTGTTCTGAGATCCATACAAAACACATAAACGCAATGTGAGTACCATGCAGAATTTTTTAATGTTAAACCTGGTCATACATAAAGTTACCGCTAGGCTTTAAAAGGTTAAGCCAAGCATGAAAATTTGTACATATGATGCTGACAATATCTTTGAGTTGTTGAACTCCCATGATCAGGAGACTATGTCTGACCACCTGTTAACCTTTTAAAGCCTAGCGGTAACTTTACATACAGCCAGGTTTAACATTAAAATATTCTACGTGGTGCCCACATTGCGTTTATGTGTTTTGTACGGATCTCAGAACAAACAACAACTTTTGCCTTATAAAACATTAAGAGACTGCTTTTTATAACCGAAGTGGAGAGTGTTTACAGCGCGGTAAGCACTGAGTCCTTACATAAAACAGATACGCTTCGTCTTTAAAGGGTTAATATGTGGAGGCACAGCACCACTGGAGCCAAGCAAGGTGATAAACCTGAGCCTCAGCATGAGAAGAGGACCATGATGGGTTTGAATTTTATTGCAGGCTTGGTTTCATTGAAGCTGACATCAAAATGTTTGAGGACAATGGCTGGAACGAGCAGCGAGCAGCATGTAGCCAAGGAATTATGAGGCTGCTTACCGGTTATGAAGAAATTCTGAAGGAGAAGAAGAAGCCTTAATCTCGCCAGGGTTCAGTGCTTTATTTCTTCTGTTCATCTTCTGGCAGTAATGCATTGCCATCAACAATGCTGATCATTGGAAATGAAAAACCTCATGACCCATCTACAGTTAAAGACGGTGTGCCTCTTCCTTAAATTGCCATTTGTTTGTCAGATTTCATACTTCTTGTGAATTTTTTCTCAGTATAAATATATGTTCTTCTCAGTCTAAACAGAATGTCTGGAACCACCCTCCCCATTCTAACACTGTGTTTATGGGAAAAACCTGTCTCAACTAATGTCACTCGTCTCAGAGCCACCTACGATGTAACTCTGGGGATGACTGTACTGACTTGCTGGACACTCGGTCTGAATGAACCAATTCCTTCACAAACGGCATCCCTTGGGCAATTAGAGTTATTAAGCCGGTCAAAAGAACTCAATCTTGACACCTGCAGATTCATCATTATCAACATAGAAGTCAGCCTATGAAATGCATTCTCAGCCAACTGTGTCCAATTCATGCCGTTACAATGTGCTTCTATAAGAACCATCTTAACATCATAATCCAAGGATACTGAGGTTATATATTTAATGTGCATGCTGCATTATCTCTCACCTGTGCTTGTGTCTGTGCTTGCAATGGTGTTGTCTGAGACTGTACTTGAAGGGGCGTCCTCGCCCCATTGATACGTGATGCTCTCTGACGAGAATCAGGGGCCTTTACTGTTGTTGTGGTAGTTGTTGCTACTGCAGCGGTTGTGGGTTTGCTTTTGTTGATTATGTTTGTCACTCCCTTGCCTTGAATGTTGTTTGATGTAGAAGGTGGGAGCAGCGGTGGTGGTGAGGCTGAATCAGTCTTCTGAGACTGCAGCTGTTGCTGCAACAGTCGCTGCTGCTGCTGGCGTTGTGTTACCTACAGTCCACGATAGCACAAAAATAAATGAGTCGTTGTGCCATTTGCATATAGTGCCTAAGTTATTGTTAGTCAAGTTGTGACAGCTGTTTTGCAACATAAATTTGCCTCTTGTAGTTAAATATACAGAGGGAATATAGGGAAATTTCTGCAGAGCATCTGCAAGTCACCATGCCAGTCAGATGGGTGGGTGGCTTACCAACTAACATAAAAGTCAAGAGAAATCTCCCTGCACATCACTGCCAATCACAAGAACATAATGAATGAATGAATGAATGAATGAATGAATTAATCAATCAATTAACATACAGAGGATAACGATACAGATTTCATGACAATCTACTGGTGTGTGCTTGACTACAGATCACCTAACAGAGGTACAGAGGCACTGGAAAACTGTAAAGACATAACCCATTTCTTCGGCTCATTAAAACCTGAAAACAATTTGATATAAACACAGAGTATGCCAGGGGTCCACTAATTTTCCAAAAACCCAGAAGCCACCTGAAAATTCTAGGTGCCGGAAGAGGTAAAATTAAGCACATTCCATACTGAAGCCCAACAAATATTAAGTGCCACCCTACAAATTTAGTCACCAGGGTGACCTGGTGTCCAGGATTTGTACACCCCTGATACACGACAAAAAATATTTAGAAGCATATGTTTGCACATAACAATTCTAAAGACATACTTTTGAATTTTATAGTCATGAAAGTGAAGAGTTTATTGTAACAGCCTACCAATTATGGCAGCTGGGAGAGTGCGGTCAGTATAGTGAGTCACTATATGGTGGATGGTCTGGAGATTGAAACCCAGTGGAGGCAAGACTTTCTGTGCCCATCCAGACTGACTTCGAGTGCCACCCAGCCTCCTGTACAATGAGAACCAGGCCTTTCCCCTGGGTAAAGCAGCTGGGGCGTACTACTGACCACAAATTTCCTACTAGTGCTGGGTTGTAATAGGGTTGGGGGCTATGCCTCTGCTTTCCCTCTGGGCCTGCATAGGCATGTCATGGGATGACCCTTTACCTTTACCAATATGTACAGTTACATAAAACATGTTTGATGTTAATCACCATGTTCACTAATAACTTCCTCCACTTGATCAGGTGATGAAATCAAAGTAATGGGTACATTATATCCTGGAAAGAAGTAACATTTTGCGTCCAGATATGGTTTCTGTATAATATAACACTGAAGACCATCAAAGACCGCTTTTTATTTACCGTGGCAGTGCTTTTAGATATGACTCTTCTGGGTCTGTTCAGGCCCAAGGATGGAGGCACTACTACCCCTCGAATGCCAGGGACTAATTACTCAATAACAGTGTCACATTCAGGAAGATTCAAAAGGTAAACTCTTAGGTAAATTTTATTGTTTCACCCCACAATCTAAGAATTTGTGTCGTCATACTACAATAATCCTTCCAATGTCAACACAGTGATTAAACTTCTCTTCAAACAGCAGAAAACATTACAATTTGTGGACTTCATTATTTCCAACACAGGATGAAGGCACAGTCTACTAATAGGGTAATGAAAGGGAAAAACTGTAGAAACTAGTTACGAAAAACTGGGAGCAAAGAAAATCTGGTGGACATTTAACTTTTACTCATCATGCACATGAACCAGGCTAGTGCAGCTGGTAAAGTGACTAGGCTACAGTGTAGGTGACTGATAAAACGGTTCATCTCCCAGCATGGGAAAGAGGACCTCCCTGTTCGCCAAAGCGTCCAGACCGGTGGTGGGGACAAGCCAGCCATCTCTTCAATGGGCACAGAGGGTAAAGCAGCCACGACATCATGCTGACCAATCACTCCATCTAGTGTCAATACTGAAGATCAGTGGAGGCATACTTCCACCCCCTATATGCCTACATGACATTCACAGGGACACCTTTACGTTTTACCTTCACCAGCCATTAAGTGCAATACTGCAATGGAGCATGCAAATAGTCCAGATGGTCAGGTGCTGCATTCTGTCAATATTAACATCATTATTCCTCAGTTAGAATACAGACATCAGCTCTGTATTACCACAACATTTAAAATCCCACATGACTGGAAACTAAATTGTTGTTCCCACAGAAAAAACATGGCCACCACAACCTCAGAGTACTGTGCAATTTAAATATCCTATTCCCTGATGGTAGAGGTTAAATTTGTACATAGCAAAATGAGGATATGTGACTACAGTGTACTCTTGATTAGCTGGGGTAATGGGGATGGGGGTGCACAGCTAATTGAGGGAAGCAGATAATCCCAAACATATACTTTACTGAGCCCTGAACAAAAAATAAAATTGTAATTTACTTATCACATACCTAATATATACATAACTTATGCACAAACGATCCAGACTGCTTTACTGAGGATTCTGGTTGAGCACTTGGCACTAAATTGTGTAATTTCCCTCCTCCATCCTTAGTCATTAGCAAATTACGATTGTGCATGGATGACTCACAAACCAGATAATCGAGAGTACACTGTAATTAGCATGTAAACTGTACACAGACATAGAACATGACTGTTTAATTGACAAATACCATATTTACCCAAATGCAAAATGCGAATTTTTTCCTAATTCATTATAAGAAATGTGTGAGGTTGTCTTATAATCAAACATCAAGTTACACATGTCCTGAGCAGTGATTTTCCTGAAAACTGAAGACTGCAAAGTGGGGTTATCTTACAGATATTTGGGTAAACACAGTATACAGTGTACAGGACTAACTAAAAGTGAATTCAAAGGATTCATTGTATACCTGCCAGAAGTAAAATTAAATATTGCATTTCTTCCATCTCTACATAAAAGAACCATTACCATCACCTTGTAAACGCTACAAAAGAAAGCATTTGTTCACATAAGTGTTATTAATGAGTAATGTAACATTATAGCTAACACTCCCAACATGATGCTTTGACAGGACAGAGTCAATGATTTAACACTGCGATACTTAGCAAAATAAACATGGAACATGTCACAGAAAACAGGCCCTTCATCTTACCCCAGATGGAAATAAGTTCCCAATGACACTTCTGGTCTTCTTCAAAACAAAACAAATGAGGGGAGTCAAATAAACACAAAACCTAAGATGTGACCATCTAGGACAGTTAAGAATGTTTAAGTGCACATAAAGTGCAGCTTCTAATTAATGAAATTTAATGTACATTACAGCAAGTTCTTAGTCAAGTAAGGTACTCCACTCCCACTCTACCCAATTTCATCCTGTCACCTTCCAGCTTCTAGTGCAGTGTCTCAACGAACTACAATGTGTACCCCAACTGTGAAGTGACTTCTGACAAATTCCCATAAAACATCTCATAAACCATTATCATAACTGGCTCTGTGGAGCACAGCCCTTTCATGAGAAGTCTACAGTTGCTTGGCTAGTTAACGATTCTCCCATATTTTATGAAACACAGAGGTTTCATTGCCAAGTTTACAAGAGCCCCATACTTGTCCCTTTGTTACCAAACCATTGTCTTTCAACATATCAATAAAGAAATGAAGTACAATGACACATTTAACGCTACATGTACAATTACACAGCAATCAAATACCAAAAGGAAGTGCAGGGAAGTTCATCCTGCCACATCTGGTACTGAACGCCAGAAATATCCAAGCTGTTCTTTGCAGGTCCTATATTTCACACGTATTAAAACAAACAGCAATTAATTGATAACAATGTAAAGGACCCAGGCACAAGGTGGTATTCAGAACTAAATAAATAAAATATAAATAAATGTGTCACGTAAGAACTTTCTACCACAGGTAAATGTGCATTTTGCCGCACAATCCCTACACCAAAGTTCTGGTAATGACATTCTTAGAAATAAGCATGACAATTATGGCAATAAATACAGTTAACTGTCACTGGGTTCATCATGAGAACTGTTATGGTTTGTAATTAACACATTCACTGCCAATCCTGTTATCTGTTACTGTGTCCTGATGTCCATAATGTCAAGTGACAGGTTGCTGCCACTGTGTATGCAGAAACCATTTTCTCCTACAGATGTCATGCAAATGCAGAAAGGCTTAAGGGCAAGTTTCTGAAGTTCAAAGTCAAAATATACAGTGCTTTCTATTTATTTTTCAATCTGATTTCTTCCATTAGTTCCAAATTCAGTATGAGTAAACTCTAATTTCTGTGGAAAAAATGGCTGGCTCAGCCTGTAGCACCTCAGCACAAACACATGGCAGTAAATGTGTTAATTCTTGGACAGTTCCAATCACAAAAAGAAACAGTCTATGAATATTTATGAGCATGTGATCATACTGTTGCATGTTCCATGTAACAACACATAAGCCTCATTCACTCTGTCCTCTTCTTTTAAAATGTAACTTCAATTCTGCACTTAGAGCACTACATGTGTTACAGCACTGCAACACTTGGTTAATATGATACTCATAGCACTAACATTAATATCAGTCCAGCAGCACATACCACACCTGCCATATGAGTCACTCCACATCCAACTCTGGACAAACACAAAAAACAGCATATGCTTTCACCCTTTTCCACCAGAAGACAACTTTAGTCATCGCACAGTGTGATGCTGAGAAAACTGAATATCACCAAAATTTGTTAGGCAAGGACATGCAAAAAAACAGGCAGCAATTTAAGTCACGTGTCTCTTGTGGAGTACAATGGGCACTTAATTCTCACACCAAAGGGTTAAAAGTTGTGTTTCCCTGCACAAGCATTGTCAACTATTCCCTCCAAAACTACATCTAAAATAGCTCTGTGACATACACAGCATTCTACTGCGGAAATACTGGTATATGCCACTGAGAAAGTTGGCTATGTGCTAACACCTCTGTCTTATGTTTTGAAGATGCCCAGTTTGAATCTTGGCCTTGGTGCTGACTGAGAACATTTGTCGTTTTCCTTGGTCCTTGCGAGAAAATGTTGAAATATTACATGAAATTCGGCCATTACCACTTCCTTTCACACTCTTTCCAACTGACTACAATACAATAATTTGGTACTCTAAAGTCAGAATAACAAACAGCTTCATTACATAAATTAATAAATAAAGAAATTAATTAAATAAAGAAATGAGTCAAAAATGACCGAACAGCACAGCTAACAGACAACGTGCACCTACCAACTTTTTTGGAGAGCTGTTAAGATTTGGGGTTCTTGGAGCAGTAAATGTAGCACAAGTCTGATCCGAAGCTACTGCCAACATTTAGTTTAGTTCAAGTACTATATTTAGGTTTCTGCAGCATAAATCTGGAGCTACGGCCAACATTAAGGTTTAGTTCAAGTACTACATTTAGGTTTCTGTCTGACATGTCAGTCACAGACAGACAGACAGACAGTTACACCTGACTAACCCAGCAACAATCCAGGAACACGTTTATCCTTGGCCTTCAGCAAAGTGTTCTTACCCAAGATTCTACACACATGAAATTTCTGTATCTGCTGTAATGAAGTATCACCAAATTGTAGCACAGAGATGAGTGGAATGACTCACATACACTAACAATACCATTAATTTATCAAGCCAACCATAATCATTGTGCCTTAGTATAATGTGAGGGAAGGTATGAAGGACAGCACTTACCATGGAGGAACTGCAGTACAAGGCATGACTTTCTTGGTAAATTGCTTACAAGTAAACAGGCATTTCTGCAAACATCTTTACCTACTGACACAGAGTTAACCATTTTTCTTCTGCCCTACTGTCCTTACTGGTTTATGCCGACATGTCTATGTGCCTATTCCTAAAAATTATGAAGCCACTAAAAAAAATTTATGTCAAACTTGGTTAAAACTTCATGCTACAAGAGACCACACCTTGGTAATTGTGGATGAAACACTAGCACCACTATCAGATTAGAAGCGCAGGAGTCCTGAAGTTGTATGGTAATGTTCGCAGTTTTTGTGATGACAACTGTTTGAAGTATGCAATTAACTAATGAACCAAGAAAAACACTACAGGACACACAACCTGACATGATGGGGATGGGTATACTCTGCTAAACAGCCGGATAGCCCAGCTGCTATAATGACGCAGCTATGGTTGGACAACCATGAAATCTCGATTTGATTTCTCTCATGGGCAAGAGATTTTTCTCTTCTACATGGCATCCAGCTGACCAGTCACCTACATCTAGGCCAACGTGAAGAATACATGGAGCAATTCCTCCACTCTCTGTTGTTTTCATAGCATGATGCTTCTAGCCCTTCAATCTGCCAAATGACTGATAACATCTAATGTGCATGGGTCACTACAATGCCCGCCCTTCTGTATTCAAGCCCTACACTTCTGGCTTTCATGCACTGTACAGTTGTGAATGCATTTAAGTGTACTATAAATTTAAAAATCCCCCATCCTCGGCAGTAGTTGGAATTTAAACACCAGCGTCATTGAAGGGTTAATCAAACCCAGGGATATGTTTACATTTACTGGCATGTACTATGCCAAACTTCCACCAGCACAGCAGAAAGGGTCTAGCACATCCTCACTGGCTGGTATATGAGATTTTACCCATGACCTGGATACTACAGTTTCATTCAGAACCATAAACTGCTTACTGTCACCTCTATTAAGTTACAGAGGACTCTTGAAGTTCCCCTTTCCTTCAGCAGAGCGACACCCCCTACCTGCAGTCATACACGGTCAGCCCTCAATCAAAGGGAGCAGCGGTGGCAAGTAACACTATTCCATGCACAGGTAAATCCTGTGGCATGACGTGTCGCTCTGGAGTACCCCTCCCCAGTTTCAGAATTTCCACACACACACACACACACACACATACAGTGTTGACAATTCTTCCAAAATAGTTAGGATTACCTCCTTTCTGGACTTTGCCCACTGTTTTGTACACAAGGAAAGAATATGTCTCAGAAACTGGATCTCTTCCCATTCTCGGGCAAAAGGATGGAGAAGCACATACTGTGTTGGGTCTGAGAGAATTGTCGGACAAGCTATGCCAGTTACCCTGCATAAGCACCTAGGCTCTTGGCAGTGCAAGACAGTAGGAAATATATGATAAAAACTGCGGTGGTACCCACAAGGATCCAAAACAAACACAGAAGCAGAAGTTTAAATTAACTCTACTGTATCAAAAGGATAACCCCAAAAGACGAACACTAATCTGGAAGAAAATCACAAGTAACATTACACACACACACACACACACACACACACATTACCCTCCTACTCTGCTCTTTTCTGACTATATGACAATGGACAAGTCCAAAAACCAAGTAATCCTGAAGTGTAATACACCTTTGAACAGAATGTCAATGGTGTAACAGTCTACAGCAGGAGAACAGTAATAATCAGTGCTAAAACTAGAATTACCAATCCAAATCAATAACTCTGCTAAAATAATTACAGCAGTAATAATAACTTGTAGGATTCCTGAAACAGAACACCTTACCTCCAGCTTATTTCCATATTACAACCATAAACAAATACCATGCCCACAACTCAACACAACACACATTCACATACTGATACAAGTTAACAAACACAACATCCAAATACTATTTAGTATAATCACAATCCAATACTGTTGTCAAAAAATGTTAATGAAAACCAATACTAAGAAGTAACCACACAGCTACTCCAAGAGCATGCTAACAAACAAACCATCAAACCAACCAACGAGCATGTCGCCTGTCACCGTAAAAACAAAAACCTGAGAGGGCCCAGGGTTCCCATATCTTAGAAACTGTAACACAACCCAAGACACTTCTGTTCCAGGGTCATTATGTTACTGCATTCATGGTAACAGCTACAGTTTCAAGCCACCGCCATAATATGCCACATTAAGTAACTATTATTTACTAACCACTGTTACATTTAACACAGTTTACTGCTGTAATTTCTGCACATAATTCACATAATGCCGTGAATACTGGGCATACAACAGACATAACTTCATCGCACAGTGATATTCTTTTAAAAGTTTAATACTTATTTGGATGGTCATAAAATTCTCTGCTTTTCAGGAAAACAAGGGTTCATCGCCACATTCACAGAAGCCTGCTATTGGACCCTATCAGGAGCTGGCTGATTCTAGTTACACCTTTGCCCCCCCATTTCTCCATGACCCACTTTTATATATTCTACAACATACACTTATGATCCCCAGGTTTTTCTATGATCAGAATTTTGCCTTAATTTTGCACCTCCTCCAATGCTACAGACATGTCAGTATGTGACATATTTAAACTGCTTCTCAAACCCTATTATGACATTTCCATTTTTGTAAATAATGAAGTCAGAAAATCTATACATTGTGTAGTAATTCTAGCAAATTCACTCCATACTCTTCAAGTACCTCCAAAATTATAAAATGGAAATAGTGAATTGGGCATAAAATGTTTTTCATTTTTCTATTTGCCCCTGTGATTTGTATATCAAAATGCATGTGGGTCTTCATGTAAAGTATGCATTATTGCTGTCTGATTCTAACCAAAATTGAAATTTTATAAAATCTGATAAAAATTCCTTCCATGTTTCATGGGGATAGACATCACGAAAGATAACAAGTGCACATTTGAAAAAGATCATTTCAAATGCACCAAAGGTGAAATGACACCTCAAAAATTAGTTAGAATACCAACACAGTGCATCTTATATAACCTACTGAAAACAAACCACCTGGACTTTGGTGGTGGTTGGGGAACAATGCATATTTCACTGACAGGTAAGAACAAGAACCCAGGAAGATCCTTTTAAAATCTATCAATTTTGACCTTGTCACTTCTTAATTTGCCTAAGTGTTTTTGCCTGAACCCAGTGTTTGAAGGCGGTGAGGGGCAGGTGACAGATGTTTACCTGCGGTGCTGTGGGCGGCTGCTTGGTGGATGTGGATGCAGTAGTAGTGGTAGTAGAGCACGCAGCAGGCATCATGCTACTCCCTGCTACAGTAGCAGACTGGGGCATCATGCACTCACTGCTGGCAGCGTTTACCTTCGTAGCCAATAGGCTCTTGATGAGAGATGTGGGGGGGCCGCCCCCTGCCACTTCCTTATTGGACCCCGCCAACGCCTTACCACCAGTAGCAGGACTTGGGGATCCCCCACTGCTTCCCAATAGGGCTTGGGTCAAGTGGGGATGAGCCAAAACCTTCATGGTAGCATAGTGACAGACACAACCAAACAATAGCAAAACTATACCAAATAACTGAAACAACTAACCATACTCAACAACCCTGCCATAAAATCTCACCAGGTTTCTACAGAGTTCACTGCATGAAGACAGTGGGTATTTTATAAAACAGCTCACTGCTTTACATCATCCCTATACAAACACAAGTTTATACATTGAGAATAACTGGATTCTCAGCAACTTCATAACACAATTAACTGTGAGCAGTCCTAGCATATGAATTTTATAGTTAAATAAGTAAGATGGCCGATGACTTTAATATCAGAACACCCCAACAAAAACCAAGAAATTAAAAGAAAATACAATAGTTACCTTAAAAGAAATACAGAGAATTATTTCCTGCACATATAATCAGAATTAAAAGCTTTCAATGAGGATAACTAGGGGAGATAAAAGTAAAGTTTCATAGCATACTAGAAAAAGTTCTGTCCTGCAACAAATAGTAGCTGAAACAAGTACCAGGGCCATACCATGTGTTTAGGCAAGCTGCAAACATCAGCATCATTTTCAGATGATTCTTGCTCTTACTACTGGTATAGTGAACATCACTGTGTCCCCAGAGCAACAGCAGAATGGTCAACGTCAACCACTTGCACCCAACACTTGTCTCAGCTTCTCTTCACTCAAGGACTGCACCCATTCTTTGCCCAGACCTTCAAGCAATTTATTTTATAACACTGTCAGTGTCTCACACTCCACAGCACTGAATTGTAAGAGAGTTTGTGTGTATAAATTAGAAGAAATTTCAGACAAAGCAGTCATCATCTAATTCATGGGTACACAAATTTTCCAAAAATCTGGGGGCCACCTCAAAATTCCAGGTGTGGGAAGTGTGATATGAAGCAAGTTCTATATTGTGGACCCCCAAATATGAAGTACCACTGTACAAAATTCAGAAGTTCTTGTAACCTGGCACCTGGGAGTTGTGCATTCCTGACCTATGGTTTGTTCAGTGTAATGAATTATGTGACTTACTTCCACAGATCCAACCAGTACTAAATACGGTCTCAAACAAACCAAACTAATTTAGCCAGCTGTATGTGAAGATCAAATTAATTAACTCCATCAAACAGAATTATTCTTCAGAAGCTGGTTGTTGCTCTGTTGGTCAAAAATTTCCATGCCTGTTACAGAACCTTATGGTTCATCACCATGTTCAGAAGAGTCCACCAGTGAATTCCACCCTCAGCCAGCCAAATGCAATTCACACCTCACACTCCATTCCTTAAAAGCCATTTTAATATTACTATCCCACCTATGTCTTGAAGTTGTCTAGATGAGATTTTATATGCACTTTCCTGTCTCCTCCACGCATGCTACATAAATTTCAAACTACCAACCTGATAACCCCAATATCTGGTGAACACAGAACAGATCATGGACCTCCTACTGCGCAACTATCACCATTTTTCTCTTACTTAATCCTAATGACAAACATTCCCATCAGAGACACATTTCGTTACTCTGTCAGCTTCATGTCAAGGTATTTACACTGTGATAATAATTCAAAAAGTTAATGCAAATTTTCAAATAAAGTGGCAGTCTTGTATCTGTGTGACCCAAAATTTGTTACAGAAATGGGCTCCCACATGACTATTCATTAAAATCCCTCAAAGAGTACGGAAAATTGCAAATACGAAAGACATCCATATGAATAAACAGTAACCTGGTAAGATTAATGGCAGTTTTCACAACTAAAGTAAAGAAAACACAAAACATTCATACAGATAACGTAATTACTGAAAACAGGACAATGCAGAAATAAAAAAACAAAACTTAAATACTACTAACCAAGCAATCACAAAAGCAAACTACCACGCAATCAAGAAAAATATATTTAATACAAAATTCACCTCTACTGAAAATGTTTCATGTGGGGGTGGGACCATATATTCATAATCCTAAATTTTCTACAACGCAGTACACCCAAAAGAGATTATCACCAATTAAAATACATACAAGCATACATCAGAAATGGTATGGTCCAATACACTATCACAGATATCTGTATTTATCATATGGCCTCTACTTAGATAGCAAGAGGAGTTCTAAATTTTAGTAAGTAATACCAATTACACAATTTTAAAACTGGCACCTTAATTCAATTGCACAACATGTCTGTACCTAGTTCTTACATTTTCTCACATGGAACTTAAAATATCTGGAATTCCTAGGTTGAACCCTGAGAATATCTTAAACAATATTTAACTTTAAACAACTGATGTTGTTGTTGTTATTGATGATTTAACAACACTATTACTCAGACTACACAGCATCAAACAACAGGATAATTAGTAAATAGGGACTGAAAAGTTTGCAGTGACAGTTGCACATAATTTAGGCACTATTCTTATTCTGGCATTTGCCTGGAGGGACTAAGGGAAGTTGCGAAAAACCTGCCACGACAACCAGTCCCCGGGCTGACATGTGAACATGATACCTCTTGAATACAAACTAGGAGTATTAACCACGTGTGACATTCAGTGGCAACATGCAGGAGACAGGGAATATATGCAGAATAAGGTGACATAATTAACTTCTTCTGCATACAGTTTAATTTAGAAGACATGTGTCTCATTTTGTTTCTATATTTATCACATCTGCAAAGTCCACAAGTAAAAAGCCTAAAGTAGTTACTCAAATCCAAACAATCAAAATTTATTCCTATATTACAAAATACTTAAGCTGTTCAGACCACCAACACCCCGTGTATTTAAAAAACTAATTTGCTCATAGCCTTGTAAAGGTTAAAGTGAAAGTGAAATGGTTGCAAGCTAAGTACTTGTCTTCGGCAGACAGGTGCTTAGCAATGCCTGTGCCAAGTGAAAACATACACAAGTGAAATGCCCAGTGGTGTTTGTGGTGGTGATGAAAATGACAAATAATATTACATTATGGTGTCCAGTTATAATAATAATTTTAAAAAATCCATCTCATGTAGTAAATACAGAATTCTGAACAGTGTGATACTTGCCAATTTGATCAAATCACAAGGTAGTGATTACTGAATACTATTACATGGACATTCCACAAAACCCTACCAAATGGAGATGGAATGCATAAGGCAATTAAACGCATAAAGTGCCAGTTGATGAAGTGCAGGTGATACAGTGAAGCACCTGCTGCTTCTCAGTGCAGCTACCAGAAGGATAGAATATATGCCTACCCACAGCATAAGGCTTCATCATTCATCATATGTCAAGGCCAAGAACGAGTGCAGATATACCTTCATGGCATGCAGGACAACATAAACTTCATAAGCCTACAAAGACATGGACATAATTTAACCAATTATGATTTACAGATAGATAAAGAGCAAAGAGGCAGACTGTGATGAACCGGGGGGGGGGGCTAAGCAGAGTATAGAATTACTGTATAAATCTGAGGGGTCAAGAATAAAGGGAATATGATGATGTGTGCCCATAACATATTGCCTAACTTACGAATGCAAGAAAAAAGAATTCACTAATCATTTAGTCATGTACCCAGGTAACAGGTCTCTAACCTACACACAAGATAAACAGTACAAGTGGATGCAAACCTTCAATTTGAAGTGTAAACTTCACACAGTCTTAAATTATTATTATTATTAACTGGGTGTACCATGGTGATGAAAATCAAGGGGAAAAAATTCTTGAAGTATTAACAAATTTTAGGTCACACAGAATATCCATATGAAGAATCTGTTCTCATGCACTGCTGTGGACCACTCCATTTCAGAGATATGCAAAGACAGCAATAAATACAGCATAAAGTGCTCCCATATGACCAATACTCTTCTATCCTGAAGGTGTATAGAGCAGGCACATCTGGAATACTGGTCCCTTTCTAGCACATGACACAACATTATGTGCCTGACAACAGAAATCTTTGGTTTATTCTTACGTAACTTCTAGCAGTAAGGTAATCGTAAGTGCGTTTTGATTCTGGAAAGGTCAGCATCAAGGGGTACCACTAATTCATTACAACATATAAACTAATCTCTATGACTGTAGCTTGTTAAACACAGCATACAACCTAAAAATCAAAATCGGGCAAACTGATTCAGGACACCAAGTCAGTTGGGGAATCTTGTTAACTGTAAGGTCTTTCCATGAATTTATTCAGTCTCTTCAGCAGAGTGCTGAAATGGTACCTTTCATCAGGCCATAACCACATCCATCAAAATCCTTACCCACTAATTACTCCAATTCAGGTAAACGTAATTCAAATTAAATTGGTCTGAAGTGATAAACTTCAGTAGCTAGGTAATGTCATTTGTAATATATTTAAAGACAATGACAGCAGCTCAAGCTTACAGGTCAAACAACAGCGGAGACAGTGTGACGTTTACCACTCACTTCCATCTAGTACTAACACTGTAAATGAGTGGAGTTGTACCACTGCTCCTCCTATATGCTTTCACTGTGTCTGCAAGGACAACTTTACCTTTTCTACTTTATCTTTTGCTGGTTGTCTATCACAAAATGACAGAGAGAGAAAAATATTTATTTAATGATGCTTGTCAGTTGCTAAGACTGTATGCTATCAGTGGTAGATGAAGGAAATACAAAGCACAGAGCAGTGGTGGATTCACAGTGACATGGAAAAAATACAGTGTTTGGCAAAAACCTGTCCCAATTCCACTTTGTCCACTACAATTCCCTGAAACTGAACCTGGGGCTGTGCACTGAGAGTTCAGTAACTAAATACCAGAGCCAGGGCACAGCACATCTACTGTGAAATGAGAGAGCAAAAGTAAATTATGAATTGGGAAGGATGTGCATGCAGTGATGGCCTGCTGTAATGAAATATTCCACGATCTGTCTAGAAAAACCAGGGGAAAAAAAAACCTACTATTTGGCAAGGATGTGTGGTTTGAGGTTCTAACAGCGATCAATATGAAGATCACAGCCTTCTAGTATGTAACAACACGTAGTTTGATACATAGGCACTTAACCACCAAACGTGGCGTCACATCCCAGAAGAAGTAATCTTAAGCCAGGGTAAGTGGCTACCACATTGGGAACAAAAAATTCCAGAACCTCTTTAGTACAAAGATCTGCGACCCGATCACCTATGACATTCAGTCTTACAGCTACAGGAAGTTACATGTGTTTACATGGGAGCACTCCTTACCTTATTCATTTACAGGGCTTTAAAAATTTGGCAATATTACCTCCAATATAATTCTGCGACCACTGAGTGCAGTTACCAACATATGAAACTGATGTGCAAATTAAAAGAAGAGTTGATAGGTAAGCACTAATTCTACAAGAACTATCATTCCAAAGGCATCAACTATTCACATGTTTTATGCATCTCCCATCTCAGCAGCAACTGAAAACAGGTCACGACTGCGTGTCCCAGTACATGTCTGGTTATCATCTGAGAAACCATGATTAACTGCACACATTGCTGGTTTCAAGGCATGTTCGCAACAGTGCAGAGCACTTATAAAACAACTCTGTCTGTCTAAAAGCATGAAATGACTCAGAAACAAATGAACACATTTTCATGAAATTTGATAATTTTGGCCCATTTCAATTTTGGTTAAAAATTTATAACATAAACAGACACTTTACCTAAAAACCTTGATACATTTCAGTAACCATCTCAAGCAGAACTCACTGAATATTTATCAGAGCAAAACAAGTCAGTAAGAAATGTTGTAAAGAAAAATGAAACACGCATTTCAAAATAATTAAATAAAAGGTATCAAGCATGTCATTACTGTTACGTGTGCATACACTCCCTAACTTGTTTATATTACCACATGAAGAATGGTCATCCAATGGAAATAAGAAGCCATGCACAAAGGCCACATTGTGTACCAGTTCTAAACACAACAGCATCTGTGTCAACAACTGATCTGTTGCACAGAAATCAAAATGTCACCTACAGAACATAGGTTCTATTGCACATAAGTCATTATTTCACTTAGTTCATATGCATTAGGTGACCAAAGGATACTGACAGGTCAACTACGGATCCCAGGTCCTATTAGACATAAGTAATCATTTCCCTCATTTCAAGTGCATAAAATGGCCATATGAAATCAAACTGTAAACTGAAGATCCCAGCTCTATTTCACATGAGCCATCATTTCCATTCTTTCATGTGCACAAAGCAGCAATATGAAACCAAATTACAATGCCAGAAATAATTCCACAACAGAATAAGATGAATGATTCCATTTGGGCATAGAAGTGTCACTGTCTGGAATAAAAATGGTGTAATTGAAATCGTAATTTTAATTTTATAGCAGACAGACAAAAAATTAATGCTCCCTTAACAGCAGCATTTTATGTAAATGTTTGTTCCAAAATTGTCAAAAATGTCATCAGTCCTAACATTCGGCTACTGAACATGTAATATAGTGCTGACAAAGCCAATATATTTTGCCACTATTTCTCTACATGTATTTTGTTGTACACCATCAACTTCAAAATTTGTGTTGAACACTTCAGATATGAAACATGTAGATAAAGGCACTGCACTCAAAACCTACATTTCATTCATCCATTTTATGCACTTTTTGTGAAGAAGAATGCATTAAGACAAATATAAAGATATAAATAAAATCTTGTGTCATGAGATATGAAGTTCTCATATAACTAACTAATAGGATCACTGTCCTCTGGGATGCACCACCATGTGGTTTGGTAGATGGCTACCAACACCATTTTGGACAAATGTGCTGCCTACATCTTATGGCAGAAGTCAAATGAGCATGAAAAAGTGGTCCTTGTACTGTACACGTGGCAGCTATATGCCACAGTCTGCTTAGAAGGCCAGTGAGAGGCACTAAAGAGTTGACTGAGGGAACCTGCCACAATGCAGCCATTGCCAGTACTCATTTTATTCTTCTACCATGAAGAAAGGAAAAGCACGTTATGCCAAAATATTGGTAAACTTCTACTAACCTATGTGAGATCACATCTATGCCACGATTACAAATTACTAAAGTGGGAGCAGTATAGAACCAAATGTGCAGGTCTGTTTAATAAGCCATGTATAATGAAATTTCCTAGAAATACTGAGACAGGATTAGGCAGCTGACACAGAATCAGTATCCACTGCATATTTGGGAGAAAGTTCAGAATAACAGTTCTTGTTTAACCGCTTCCCAGTCAACTCTCCTAGAGTAAAATAATTTACTCAAAACTTGGCGGATATGATAAGAGTAAAAGTAGCCTACCATATGTAAACAAAGTGCTACATACCTGGCTCTTTGTGTCCCCTTTCGGACTGTCCCTTTGTTTCGGTGGAGCACTCAACTGAGCTTTGAGGATGGGCGAGGCTGGTGCAGGGGCCATGGGCAGTGAGGAATCACCTGAAGTCACAGAACTTTCGGATGTTGTTTGGGGTGCAGGAGATGTGGTAGGTGGGGGAGGGGTCACAGTTTTGGTTACAATATTAAGACCCTTGCGCTGTACAGGCACTGATGGTGCAAGTGATTGCTGTGCTGACTGGGGTGATGGCGGCTGCTGAACGGTACCGGACACTGATACAGGGATTGAGAATGGATTTGCTCGCACCTTTATACCCTCGTAGAACATCTGACTGCTGGTGCCAGACTGGTCCCCACTCCCACTGACGCCACTTGAATACTTCTGAGGGTTTGGTCCAACTGTGCCTCCAAACACGGACCTGGAGCAACACAAATAACGACAGTGTTCACATAAGCAACAGAGATTTATTCCTTTAATGTGGATTCAAAACTGCTCATTGTTTATTTAATGCCGTCTCAGCTATTCGGTATATATAATGTTTCATGAGAGGATAATGGTTACTTATGAATTCCAAGGACACAGAAAGAAACATCAATGGGCTATCTTCAGGTACAAACCCAGAAGGAACTCAGTAAAACCAAGAATAGAGAGTTCCAAGCCTCAGGGCAGATAACTAAACCTGAACATCCTATATATGACGGACAGGAACAAGTCAACAACAGTATTTGTTTTAAACAACAACATAATGCAAATCAGAGTCAAATGACTATGTATACCTTCAATGTCAAACCCATCAGATTTTGAGCAGGAAATAAACTGTGTCTGAAACTCATGCCAACAGTTTAGCAGCCTTGGGTCTTTGTTGCTTAGTCACACTGAATCAGTATAATGAAATCAGAGATTGAACACTATGTAAGAGGGTCAGGTGACTGCTCCGTATGTGGGGAGGATTTACCCCAGCTGTTTGCCTCAAAATGTATGATGCATCTAGCCTCTCTTCCAAATTCTGTTGTTATACTGGTGTTAACATGACACACATTATTTCTATAGGATTCTGATGATTGTATACCACATTCAGGATTATCTGATTCACAGAGCAAATCATCCTAAATGACCCAAAACATTTACAATAGTTTAACGTTCTACATTAAGGCTGAGGAGATAGTTCCATAGATTGAAGCGGGCCCCCCCCCCAACAAACCTCACTTGAAATGTCATGCTTCCCCAGCAGTGCATTTTCATCTTGTATACTTTATAATGTTGTCAGTATCTCAGAGTATACAGTACCAATGGTAGGATGTATGATGAATTGGGAAGGATTTGCAAGAAAGCAGTCATGGCCAAATCAATGTATTATCCCAGCATCTGCCTGAAAAGACTGAGAAAAAACACCAGAAAACTGAAGTCACAACAGCTGGAATCCCAGCTAAGATTCCAACCCAGTATGTCACAAATACAAGCGCAAAACATTACTGCTTCACCCCCTGATATATCTCTCCCATGTCCCAATGAACTTCCCTAACTCCTCATCCAGTTACGTAGCCGTTCTCTACAAATGTTGCTAGTAATACCCTTTGCTAGTGACAAGTGTTTTGGGCTGGTTGACGAATTCCAGAGTGGGCTGAAGCAAATACAACAATAGGCAGGAACAGGGAAGCCTCGAACACCATCATCCTCAGCATACACAGTACTTCTCTCCCCTGCCTCAGTGAAGCAGCAGAAACATATGTGCTTATGAGCACTATTTGAGCTCTGAGATGTGGACTTGATGAAAGAGTTACAGAGGAACAAATGGCAAAGTGCATTCCAAAAGTCAGCATTTTTTCATCTGATCAAGAGACACCTGTGGGACTTATGGTCATAATAATGACCAAGTTTAATGCTTAATGGCACATTCCAGAGAAGAGTTTCATTTGACTTTGATGGGGGGTGACAGAAGTGCTAATTTTACCGCAGGAGAACTGCTGTGCCCTACACATTTCTTGCCTGACACTGGTAATGGGTCCCTGACGATATTCTTCAACATTCAGGAAGAAGAGAAAACCAAGAGGATAGCAAAGTAGATATGGGATATATGCATGTTGCTAGCCAACAGGTGCAAGGCAGTGCACTTGCACCACCTTAGGATTTTGACATCTAATAATTTATTAAATCAATTACACACACACACACGTATAATCCCTTCGGTCGCACTACGGCCCTGGGATCAACTCAGCTTCTGACAGGAAGGAGTACCGGAAACATTTCCTGGGGGGGAAAGGCAGCTGGTGCGTAGGGCTGACGACCTTACCACCATCATGTGCCGATTGTCTAAAAATCTGGGAGCCTCAACCTCCTGGCACACTAACAGCCTATCCAGGACTGTAATAGGATTGCTTTACCCTTTTAGATATACATCTCTCTCTCTCTCTCTCTCTCTCTCTCTCTCGTGTGTGTGCGTGAGTGCGTGCGTGTGTGTGTGTGAAACCAAAACTAAATTTTGTACAGTTCCTGGAGTCTTTACTTTAAGAATTAATGAATTTATTTAAATAACATCTGTGTTACTCTGTTTTCCACCAGTAATCACTAAAAAATCCATTCCACTTACACAGAGGTAACGTGCACCACCCTGCAAAAAATCTTGCCAGCACACTCAAATGTACGGCAGCACCTCATTTCACTTCTTCTGGGGGGAGACTCACAGTAAACAGTTTAAAGGACACAGATGCACTTCATACAAAGTCTAACATTTCTCAGTAACTTGAGAAAGGCTTTACAGATGCAGTTTACGAAGCACAATAATATGTAACCGTGACCTGATAGGTACACTAAACGCCTACGACAAAGGACGTACCTGACGCAGCGAGGGAAGTGTAGAGGAGCAATAACACCACGCCGACCAATCTTGGCACACGCAGTCAGATACTGTTTGTACAGCTCTGCTTGCTCGATGCGGCAACCAGTGGCTGGTTCGAATGTGGCACGCAGCCATGCTAGAGCAAACTGCTCATTCTCCTGTGCTGCCTGCTGGTGTGCATGCTGTTGCTGCTGATACTGTTGAGGCGTCTGCGCCATTGTCAGTGTCACTGGAGTAGCAACTGCTGGCTGCGGGGCTCCAATCACCACTCCTGCAGAATAAGCACACAATGTAACTGCTATTAACATTAACTGGCAAGCACAAAGAAAAATCATAATATTTATTACATGAATATAACAATGTGTGATGACATGTACGGAAACATGATGGTACAGAAACACGTTCTATAAATGTGAAATACATTGAACCACTAAGGATCATGTCAAACTGACTGCTTGGTATTGACAATGCTAAGCCCTCCTCCAGGTTATAATAACAAGAAGTTAATTAATGCAAGCTCACAATCCTGTGATTGCTTGATCACAAAGCTAGTTGAAATTTCAAAGAGAAAATATACCAACCCCCCTCCCTAACAATATGCAAAGGTAACATTTCCATTGGTACACCCTTATACATTACAGATTTCCATGGATATTATGAAATCACAATGTTATGTGTATATTTACCATGAACACGAAACCTTCTTTCAAGGCGGCTTCACAGACTACATGATGCTGCTACCTACAGATGTCTTTATACTGGCAAGGGTGAAGACCACAACAGCCGATTAAAACACAGGTGCCTCCTGACTGCTTCACAATGAACTGTTCTCACTACTCACTGCCAGCGTGTGCACATATCAGTATC
The DNA here is from genome assembly GCA_013340265.1 of Coptotermes formosanus. Taxonomy (NCBI): domain Eukaryota; kingdom Metazoa; phylum Arthropoda; class Insecta; order Blattodea; family Rhinotermitidae; genus Coptotermes; species Coptotermes formosanus. The sequence continues at coordinate 1,008,833 of BLKM01000460.1, read as the reverse complement.
TATCAGAATGACTTTCTGTACGGGGACAGAATGACAGAATTTCATCTCTTATGTTTTTACATATACTGATAGTGAACACACTGTGTGATGAAACACTAGCTTTTGTTTCAGAAAAAGTCATTCTTAAAAGGTCAGGTCAATCTGCATATGAAACACTACAGACTGTGCTTGCTCTAAATTACACCTATTATCTGATTCATTAATATCAGTCATAAACCTTTATGAACACACAAGGAAATTGGGTAATACACATGCAAAAAACAATTTCTGAAGCCCTAGTGGAAATGTCAGGCCTACCAATCCATTTCCCCTTTCAATATATTATGATTCTGTACTTTGTTATGTGGTAAACCACAGAGGATGTCAGAACAATACAACTCCATTTTTAAAATTATTTACCACAGTGTATAATGTGGCATGCGTCAATCCTCCTCTGTTACTGCTTAGCACATAACATATATCATTTCCCCACTATGTCCTAGCTGTATGATGCTCCCTTCACTGCAGTACTGCTCTACTGAGAGTAATACACATCATGACAACCACAGTATAGCACCTGGCCATTGCTTACTCATATGAAAGTGCACTTACACATGCAAGGAGGTAACTGTAATTCAAAATGTTGATTCTTCTTTTCTAGCAATTTACACTATAACATCAAATTTCTATAGTCCACGGTCCATATTCAGTTTCCTTTGGAATTCAGGGCACAAAGGTTTTACTGCATGTGATGCATTGCAACATGTTGCAGTCCTTGTTAAAATGTTCCAACAAAAACAGCAAAAGAGACGTGCCATTGACGTCTATCAATGAAAGGGTAAAAACTGTTCACTGTATGAAAGATGAAGATGACAAACAGGGCCTTTCATGGTCACAAATGGATGACAGTAAACTTCTCCAACACACAGCTAACAATATGGTGTCCCACAAACACTACACCTGGATTCTACAAATGATGCAACCACAGCTCCCGTACAACAAAAGTGCTTTGTGCTAACAAAATTTTTGTGCTTTGAATTTACTGGAACTGGGGAAAAAGATGAGAAAACAAAACAAGTGAAAGGATTATTGAATGTATGTATTTCTTTTTACCTTGCGAGAAAGCTGGATGTGTAGCTGAAATTTAAATGTATACCATGGATTAATATACACAAAAATCGAAGACTGCAAAATAAATATATTTTTATCAGTTCCTAGTACAAATTATGGTATTCTCATAAGCAATATTCAAAGTGATCAAAGTGGTATACATCTGTCATCATCATCCTTGTCCTCGTCACCATCGCCATCAACTATAAATTAACAAGATTTTTATAATCTCTCTCTACTGAAGAGAGACATATGGATGATCCTGAGTAAACCATTCCATTTACTGTGTTGGAGCTGTGATCTTGCACACATCCTAAGAATGAATTCTGCAGTTACCCACAATATGCATATTTCATACTTTGCACAAGTGCTCAAATAAACAAAAGAGGACAGAGGGAAAATCACCTGAAATTTCACAGTAAACAAAAGGTAAAACTGTCCCTGTCCATACCATGAAGGCATATAGGGGAAGAGGAGGTATAGCTCCACTCATTCTTATCTTTGTACTAGATGGGAGGAGAGTGGCCAGCATCATGCCCCAGCTGCTTATCCCCAGGGACTGGGCACCCCCCACTGCCCGATGAACAAGAGACTGGGTGTTCAGTAACTAGCGTAATGCCCATTGAGCAAGTCACTTAATTTGTCATAGCCTACACCGTTACTGTTTACAGATTTCTTAGTTTAATTACACCATTAGGCTTTACACATCAGCTGAAAGGAAAGACTGAAAAAATATGTGCATACTTAGAGTGGCACATCCACAGGTTAGCTTCCTGGGCGCGCGCGCGCGCGCGCGCGCACACACACACACACACACACACACACACACACACACACACACACTTGAGTAGGATACAAGCAACATCAGTGACAAGGGTTACATCTATTCAAAGAGAAGCTCATGCGCCAGTGCCATTACATTTGTGTGTAGAGACAAACAGGTATTTTGCTCTTGGAGTGGAAATCAGTTCACAGTCGTTAACTCCAGGGAACTATCACACAATTAGATGAACACACTTTATTATTACCTGCTTTACTGTAACAACTAATCAAAAAGTAACTATAATTCCTAATTTCGGCAGAATAGATGTAAAAAAAATCTGAATGCTTATAGTGCCTCACTGGTTTGTTGATATGTTTTAATTGAATGTTTGCAATGGGTCACTGATCTCTTAATACATTTTGATACAGTCAGTGGGTCAGCAGATTCATCATATGAAACAGAAACCATCACACCGTGTGCCGAACGTACGTCATACAGACAGTGAACTGCTAACTGCAGCTGTTCCTCAGACTAACTTACGATGATATGGTAATCAGCATATAGCACTGCTGACGGTACAGCAGTTTGTGAGAGTCATAATTCGAGTAAAATTGATAGTTTCAATAAAATAAATGAAACAACTCTACAGAACTTCTGGAAAAGCACAGCAGAAAATATTCGATTACGGTTACACAAACTACCAGCTAAACCAACACACATTTGGATCAGAAACTTGGACTTTAAGGACATCAGAACACTGGAAGCTCAAGAAATGAAATTCGTCAGAACAGTTATGGGTGCTCAAAAAAAGGCAATTTATGTAACGAATACAGAGAAATTGGAAGAAACCAATACAGTAAAGGATACAGACATATACAGACTGCACACGCAACTCTCACTTTGAACAAACAGAAGATACATGATTTTCCAAAAGACTATTTTACTATAAGCCCAGAAATTGGACAGAAGTAGAAAGACCAGAAGAATTATGATCCAAACAGTTTTGGAGTCTGTCCAAGTGGAATTATACTCAGCAAAGAATAAAGAAGTTAGCGGATCGGTAGGTTCAGAAGGATGGAAACTTGTGTCGTATATTCCAGGCATGTATTTCTAGTTGTTCCGCATCCACTGTGACAAACGGCAATCAATATGCTTGTTACTAGCCTCATGTTTTTATGGAAACCTACAAAAGGTAAAAACTTTGTCATACATATTACATATGAGCACCTATAATCAATATTACAGTGTGACAGAAAAATGAATATACCAAACTGGATTTTCACTCAGACATGTGTTTAAGCAAATGATGATTATTAATATGCTTGTATATGATGTTTGTGGCAGTTACTATGCAGCATACAGATAACAATCCATACAAGAGCCAATTATTATGACCATATAATGAAAAAATCATTCCTTCAGTTAATTGCAGCAAATGTGTATGAGAATTACCCTGTGATTTACTAGTTAACTAGTTTCGTACATGATACCAATGGTCATTTTATGGAATCTGGTAGCAAATAACAATATATGTGACTCATACGCAGCTCTAAAATAAAATAAAGTTCCGTAATAAAGTCTCATCTCACTGTGGCACTAAAAACACATGCTTACATCAGTTTTTCTCAAACTGCGGACCATGAACTGCTGACACAGGGCACAACCATAAAAATGGACTAAAGTTTTCAGGTGGCCAGACATACAACAATCAGCCTAAATATGACTTCTGTACCACACCTTACGAAATTATTTTACAAAACTTTCAAAAAACTTTATGGTATGTGCTCCAAGCACTATGCAGAAAGATGGGTGCCAGATACACAGTATGTGCAAAAGGAACCAAGAAACAGAGGAGTTTAGTTGTAACACAACTGAAGGGAACTACAGCAGAATCTTGACAGCTTGAGATAAAAGGGACTAAAGCTGCTCCCAAAAGCTTAGACTACACTGATTTCTTCAATTCCAGCATTAACTGTTGGGATACATTAAAATACACATTTAAATCACACAAAAATATGGAAGAACGCTTAAGAAGACGGCTAAAAGACAGTACAGCAATGCCTGAAAGACATGCGCACATAGAGATATGCATTTCAATGCAATTCTGTACCCAACAGGGGAACACGTCAACTCAGATGAACCAGAAACTCAAACAATTGGGACTTGGAGAATTGAAACTGCACTGTACTTGTAAGCATAGAGATCAAAAGGAAGCATAATATTATCTTGTGATGCTGAATGCACAGGCTTATGCACTTACATCACAAGATCAGAAATAACGGCACTAAAATGTAAAGTGCACTGAATTCAATTCACGGTGTTCGAACAGCAAATTTTGTTACATTACTCAGGAAACCTTATGTACCACAGTGCCTGCAAACGTGGCCATACACGGAAGCGAAAGGTTTACAGCAGGGCTATGGAGTCGGTACACAAAACTTCCAACTCCGGCTCCTCAATTTTTAAGGCTCCGACTCCGACTCCACTCCTTCATAAAATCTCGATACGTATTAAAAATGGTAAACCTACAAGACATTTCATCACCACCATGTGAACCATCAGGCTACCTTTTTGACTTATAACCTATGTTTAAGTATAAGTCTAATGGTTATTGCAGCCATAAGGGCTCTGAATTTGGAGTATATAGTTCAGATTTTAATTCTAGTTACGATTTTAATTCCTTCGGACTCCCACTCCTCAATTTTTAAAACTCCGACTCCTTCATAAAATCTCAATATGTATTAATAATGGTAAACCTGTAAGACATTTCATCACCACCACGTGTAACATCAGGCTACTTTTTTGACTTATAACCTATATTTAAGTATAAGTCTAATGGTTATTGTAGATATCAGGGCTCTGAATTTGGAGTATCCAGTTAAGATTTTAAATTGAATTCGGAATTGGAGTCGGAGTCGGTACATTTTTACCTACTCCGACTTGGAGTCAGTACATTTGTACCGACTCCGACTCCACCTAAAATTCCTTCCGATTCTGACTCCGACTATGACTCCGATTCCACAGCCCTGGTTTACAGAACTGTCTAATGAGGTTCTCAGGAAGAATCAGTTGCAGAAATAACTGTATCCAAGACACCCGACTTTCTTAACTAGTCATGGCTACGATAATGACAAAACTGAACTGAATATTCATATGAGAACTATAACAACAGCTGGCAGTAGTCTGCTTACTCTGTGGCGTTGATTGTCGGTGGGGAGTAGTGGCAGCTGGAGGGCGCACAGCGGCTGATACAGCAGGTGCAGGAGGGTTAGGGTTTGGAGTCCCAGTAGTCAAAGCAGTTGTTGTTGTTGTGGTGGTCGTTGTAGCACCTGCTTGTGTCCCAGACACAGTCTCAACCACACGCATTAGGATGCAAGCCTTTGGCCCGTAACTTTGTGCCTACAAAATCAAAAGTGCATACATATTAACTTTCTATATTACCACTAAATGGGCTTATTTATGACTAAACCACTTCAAAGTTTATATACACATTCACCTATCATTTAATGATAAGGATTGAACAGTATTTATATAAACAACAAAACTACAAAGACAGTGTTCATAAAAATGAGACTGAAGACAGTAAAAATGTTCAAAGATTTAAACAGACATCTAGTCAGCTCCATGCAAACTTCCAACTGTAAACTTCATAAACAAATCACAGGCATCTTGAAACTGTTACTCTAGCTAGACAGAAAAAAAAAAAAAGAAGTAAGAAGTAAAACAAAAGGTGAAGTTGTCCCAGTCCATGCCATGAAGGCATATAAGAGGAGCAGAAGTGTAGTTACACTCATTCTGAACCTCAGCATTAGACAGAGATGAGGGGTCAATTTCATGCCCCAGCTATTTTACCACTGGGAAAGAACCCTAGCACCCACAGAATAGGAGGCCGCACGGGCCCTAGTACTGGCCTGGACTTTTCAAGAAAAGGAAAATCTCTTGCTCCTGCCAGGATTCAAACCCTGGACCACCCAGACAATGGCCTTGTCTCTATACCAAATACGCTACTCCAGCTCCCAAGCAACTTAATTTAAAATGTTTGCTTTATGCCCAAGTATAACACCATCAGCAATTAATGGCAAGGTGAAACATGTTGGGCAGTAAACTAAAATATGGTGTGCCCTCATAACTAATTTTATGTGATATGCAAAGCAATACAAACATGTCAATTATTTCCAAACATCAGAAGCATTTCAAAGCATTTACCTCAACTGTGATGAGAGATACAAGTGTATCAATGGCACCATGCACCCGCACAATGCAGTTACAGGCACGTTCTCCCAGCGATGAGAGTGAGTACAGGCACTCTAAAGTGTAGATCAGCAACATGATATCGTGAAGTGTGAGGAAAGTGCACACCTGATCGTAGACACGCTGGTCTAGATAGCGCAACATTATATCCTCATTCTCATCTTTCTGACTCAATTTATTGAGTACCTCAAGGCACGACAGAATGACGAGTCGATCCTGGGAGTTTAGGCCATGAGTCAGTGAGTTCAGCATCGAGGCAGCCAAACGATCTGTAGTGGGATCCTCCATCATCACCTCGTGGGCAACATTACCTAGCATGTCGAGTCCCAGTTGGTGCAAACAGTTCCACCGTGATCCTGCACACAGCAGTACAAAACGCAGAAATGTCATGCTGCGTGCCAGAATGATCACATTCTCTTCTACAAAGCTTAGGTTGCGAAGGATTGTGGCCACCTGCAAGACTCTCTGACCAACATAATCTTGTGTCCCAAACGATCTTCCCAAACAGAATAGTTCGAGATCTGCTGGCTCAATTTTCAGTGGAACTTTCAGCCTGCTCTCAGTCTTTGTATTTTCCTTTAGATCCACTTCACATAAGAGTCCATCTTCTCCCTCCTCACAGAACTCCTGCCTCGCTGTGTCAGTCCTCTCAACAGTTTCTGTCGCACACGTATCTACAAACAGATCTACAGCATCTACCTCCATGCTTGTAGCACTGTCCACCATGCCTTCCCTCTCTTCCTCAGTTCTGTTGGACAAGATGTCCAGGTCCATCTTCTCCATAACATCCCCATCACCACCATTTTTAACAACGAATCTATCACTACACCTACTGTTACTTCGAGATGGTCTGTCACTAATACAATTGGCACCAGCCAATCCTGCTTTACCACCAGCTTCACATATCACTTCCTTCACTTTGGACTTCTTTGTGGGGAAAAGAGTTTCATCTGCTAGGTCACACAGGTCCAAATCTGCCAGTGCATCTAACCAGAAGTGTCGCAAAGAATGTTTCCGCATGTTCCCGTACACCTCTTCAAACAATTCTCGCATTGATACTGCAAAAGAGAAAAACAAATACCATGTAAAAGAAAACTGGCACATGTCAGGTACATTAGTACTAGAATAAAATATGGCACCCCAAAACAGTTTTGTATCTGTACAAAAGTAGCACAGTTTGTGGCTGTAACTACTGTAACAAGCACAAGAAATTTTTGATTTTAAAAATTTTTCAGCAACATAAACTTCGGTTCTGATGTATAAACATATTACTTTGTGCCCACAAGTTCAGCTTCAGAACAAACGAATATGGGAATACCAGCAAAGCAAACCTGCCTCATGAGGAATGTACTAATATTTTGGCTCACAACTTTAAAGGACACTACACTGTTTGCTTCCAATCAGCAGTCAAAGACTATGCACTGGTTAAATTTCTGCCAATAAACCTTTTAAGATCTTGCTGACCAGAATCTTCAAACAATTTTGTTTACTGTATCAGATAAAAACTACTGAAATTAAATACTTGTAATTCCAGCTAACTGCTCGTACTGGCGTGAACAAGGAGGCTTTCTCTCTTCTTTCCTCTGTTGTTGAAAGTAATGTTCCGTGTCACCCTGCTGTGAATATTGTAAGGGCAGTTTCTGAAAATTCTGTTTAATCACAACCTGCTGACATGCATAATAACAAATGGGATACTTACAATGGTTGAAGACACCTGCATGGGCCAGCAAGAAGTCAATGACGCGTGGATATTTGTCCAATTTGAGGGTGTGTTTACCCTCATTGGACAAAAGAGTACACACATTGATGGCAAAATCTTGCTCATTTGGTAGCGGTGACATAAGAGATAGTGCCAAGCGGTCATACTCTGATGCTTTATACAGGTCCGCTGACAACCCATTATACGTACGAAGGGCATCTGTGAAACAAAAGCACTTGATTGATGATTATCATAGTGGTGAATACGAAGATTATATTCTTAGGGGATATGACAGCATGTAGTGTGGCAAACAGGAGCACTACCGATGTTTTTAAGGAGCCTACTGCCTGCAAGTGCAGGGTAGAACACTAAGCTACATCGAACGGTATAGATATAGGGAAATGATAAAGATGTGGGGGTAGAGTGAGCCACTTGAGCTGATGCACTGCGTGGTTTCTACAACCCCATACATTTGTATGATCATCTCCTGCAAGCTTTCCTCTAGGCCAGAACACTGAAGGTGGAAGCAGAGCATCCTCCAAAATGCTGCCACAAATTTAACAAATTGCATGGCACCACATGCCAAAAGACTGTCATCTTTAAAAATACAATTCCCACCTCAAAGAAACCACAATGTTTCCATCACAAAGACTAATCAGTTAATACTGTTTAACAAACGCGTAAATACCCTCCCTCAAATTTAACTGACGCATCTCGCGGTGCTCTAACTATATATATATATAAACAAACAAATATTCAGAAGGCACAACTATATACTTTTTTAAATTTCCTAATTCCTGCTACATGTTTCAGTTGCAAGAAACCATCTTCATGCAGTTCATGACATTCCAGGTACTCACCGACTTACGAACACCATACGTTCTGAACGCCTGGTCTAAGTTGAAAATACGAAATAAGGTGGAATATGCACCGTCCAGCTGGTTGAGGGATATTCATATAAGTAGTCACTCTGTTGCAAAATAATAAGAACAGAGTTTCTTCAACAAAATATAGAACTGTAGCTCGAAATGAAATTTTAATGACTTTTTATAGTAGTTTGAAATTTTCTTAAGGAAACTTCGGTTGTTAACTTCAGTTGGTCGGAAGTGAGATGACCGCAAGTCGAGGAGTGGCTGAATGTGTAAACCAGTATTATTTAGAGTGCCAATTCTGTAAGGATGTGATACTGTGTTATTACACAGAAATGGCACAATACCATGGGATATTAGTAAGTATGTGTACAATATAAAATAATACTTGTGTAATGTTATTCTTGCTGAATAAAAGGAGTCACTAAAAACCGACATACAAGAAAACAAAATAAAATTAACTCAGCTTACCAAAAGCCAAAATTTCCTATTTAGCAAATGGATAAAAACCACACATCACGGACAACCACCAACATGAGCAATGACATGCTGTAGATGTATTATTATTATTATTATTATTATTATTATACACAATTTGGACTATTATTTCACACTGTACATACAATTTTTAAGATTTTATGGTTTGCATCAGTTTTGTGTACTAACGTTGGATCCCATCATTACAGAATTGGCACTATAAAAAACGCAGAATTTAATGGACTGCATGAAGACAGCTGTTTACAACCGCAATATGCGGTTGGAATACCGAAATAAGGTGTACATTTGTGTTGACTGACAGTGTGTTGAGTATAATTACATGCTGTCAGTAAAACACATGGCATTTTTAACCTTGAAGCAAGCGGTACACATACTGACTGCTTTCTTTAAACGACTTAGAACTTCCCACATTGGTCTCACAACTCCAGCCTACCAAAACACACGAAAGTACATTCTTGGCATACACTCCGTTAACCAGTATATTATATAGTAGAGTACGCTGTAGAATTTGGGAAACCCAGAAACGCATATCCAAGTTTAGTCAGAAAACCCAAAGGGAAAAGAGCACAATAAACAGATGGGCAATGCAATACTAAAATGACGGACAGGCTGTCCCAAAACGTCGGCAAACAACCACCAACGTTGCATAACGTCCCAGAAGAGCGAAGAACCCAACTACACCCCGGCGGAAGCCTGAAATCTCGCAGGGTGAAGGAATGTGGAATGTACAAAGTGGCCCAGGACAGGGTTCTGTGTACACTTTATAACATGAGTGTCCATGAAAAAGGGCCACAACTGTCATCACAGGCTGTACTGCGGGCCGCACGTGTAAAGATAACAATAAGTATCATGCCCGAGCGCTTAAATTATTGTGCAATTTTTATAAATATATGTAATTTACAAATGCGGCCGCCGCAGGCCGCATGACACAACCTGACGGGCAGCATGCAGCCGGCGGGCCGTGTGTTGGAGACCCATGCTTTATAAACGTTCAGTTTTCGTAAAAGGTGGGGATTTCATGACCTACTGGCCACTACCAGCTTCTTGAGGGTTTTGACATAATGGAATAACGAGATTACAGTGACTCTGATTGGGCTGACACTTCTAGTCACCAACGACGAGCCGCCAGTGATGAAATCAAGACACACTGTACACATGCACCGTAAAAGTATAGAATTCAACCTATACTTAAACGCAGTGGTCACATTGCGGCATTCGACGCCTACGGCTTTCCACAGATCTGAGTCCAACGAACAGCCCAGCCCGAAGTATGTGGGTCACTCTTGCTTTTCGCATGTCGCCACTGCGCTCACAGTGTTCCCGCCATCCGTCCACGTGGGGCAACAAAGATGTAGTTACGTAACAGCGGGATACACCGTCCAACCGACAGACCAACCAGCTACAAAGAGGAGGGCGTGGGGGAAGAGTGGGGGAGTCAGGAAACCTTGGCCGTGGTCGCACGTCGCTTAGACATGCAGACATCGCACCATCCGATGCGGCGCGTATGGTACCGGAAGCGGCACGTCTTCGCACGAAAACGCGACATGAACGGTACCACACCAAAATGGTCAAGCCACTTCCTTGCTATGGAAGCTGCGGATTTCAGCGGACACAGCTGTTACAAAATATTCGTCAGGAGTATTCCCTGTGCAATCATATCATATATGTTTCACTGCAACTGGGCTTCCCACCCGGTGGCAGTGGTCCATACACAGTCAATGCGTTTACCGAAGAAATGCCGGTTGCTACGGACTCCGGTTACTGGTCATCGACTCTTAACAAAATGTAGCCACTGGGCCCCATTACAAACAAATTCAGACCCCCACCCCACAAACACACTCTTATTCGCCCACACTTCCGACTCCTTGTGGCCTCTTCAAATGAACCGTCCAACGAACTAAATCATTTTATTATACTGCGCACTAAAACGACGTGTTTCGGCTCTAAAACCAAACTCACGTAGATTCTTACAAACATAGTTTTTGGTTGGTACACAATATTTACATTCTCTTACAGAATATATACCGACCAAAAGTTGTTCGGACTAAATACTTCGTGTCGTTATAAACGAATGTTGTTATAACCGAGGAGTATAATATTATGAATAACAGCGAGGAATTAATTGGTACCAGAGAATATCTGACGCTATAAGCGAGGCGTCGCATAAACAGATGTCGTTATAACCGGGTTCGAGTGTATTTGATACCACACAGTGTACAAGGGTTAATAAGCAATATTCCAAACAACATTCTCCTACACATCCCATCCAATTCGACCACTCTGATTTAATTGCCCTCACAGTTGACAGGAGAACTGAAAGAACTAAACGAAATTCTGTTCGAGGCAACCTCAAACTTGTTTTAATCACGTACCAGATAAAAATTAACTTTTCTGTTTCAGAAAGGCAGAATCAAGGGGGGACGTTTTGGATATCAGTGTCGTGCACGAATGTTTTCCAGGGGCCTGAGCAATGCTCACTAGCCAGGAATTTCCAGGGGGGGGAGGGGGGGAACTTTACTAATTCATGTTTGTGTCGTAAATTTTGTAAACCAGTGTAAAAAAGGGGAACCTTTAGTAACATAAATGGTGGTCTGAGGAACGGGCCGCAGTCTTTTGACGTCACGGTACGCTGTATGCTTGTTTCTTGCACTTTACTGTACATAATCTGTACTTGGAAGCTCTTAACAGCGATGGACAGGCACTGCGGCAAAGTTTCTGGTTGTGAATTGAATTCTCATTCCCAAACCCCATTTTTTATAACATGAATATGCTTCAATTGTTATTCATCTTAAGGCTACAAAGGGTCGATAGTAAATGGACCGAGATGTAGAACTGGTGGAATAATAACTGAAAGGGAAAAACAGAAGTGCCGAGGAAGTAAACTGTCCCAATGCCATTCTGACCACCACAAATCCACATATGGACTGGCCTCAGATGAAACCTGGACTCCAGGCTAACAGGCCGATGACCAACCCTTCTGACCTTCCCCATGCCATGATAAAGACATGAAAGGCACATTTCAGGGTCAAAGAATGGGGTAGTTCTTCTACAGCAATGGTTCGCGATCGTTTTCCAACAGCGACACACTCGAAGAATGCCGTCCACATAAACGACAGGGTTTCATGGGAATAACAAAACTGTAATTAAATAAAAAAAATAAGCGTTAACGAACCAGTCTTGTTATTACAAAGACTCATACGTAAAGTTTACAGATGAACTATGATTAACATGGGTCATACACTATCTCATTGTTGAAGGCCACATTTCTCGCGACATAACTACCGACTGCTCGCGACAAATCACTGTGTCCCGACATATAATTCGAGAAGCGCTGCTCTACTGGGATAGACAAAACAGTAAATGTTAACAATGGACACAACACCGCCTATTACTGGCTACACAAAAGGGACCCTTCAATAAGGAACAGAACAAAGTCGACCAAAACTCGAAACTAACGGATGAAAAAAGCAACCAACAAATGCACTGTACTTACTTATTCAACTTTTTACTCTGCTTTTCCCCGACATGTTTCGGCGTAGCAAGACGCCATCCTCAGGGGGTCGTATATAATTAAGACATTATTTTCCTCAGGCGATGTTTTCCACACACGTGAAATTGTTAAAATATAGCATTTACACACATAACACACTGTT
>BLKM01000460.1:858227-995757 GCA_013340265.1 Coptotermes formosanus | reverse complement strand
GCCTGAGGAAAATAATGTCTTAATTATATACGACCCCCTGAGGATGGCGTCTTGCTACGCCGAAACATGTCGGGGAAAAGCAGAGTAAAAGGTTGAATAAGTAAGTACAGTGCATTTGTTGGTTGCTTTTTTCATCTGATATAAAATGCACGGTGAGTTAAAAGTGAAAACTCGAAACTAACGATTTACTACAGAAGTCGACACTTGGTAAGTTGGAGGTTTGTGGCGTACTTAATCTTTGTTCTTATCGTTACGTAATGAATAAAAACAAGATTTCACGATACTCTTACGTCATTAATATTTACAAACAAACAAAGGCCGGATATGGATGTAATAAAGACCGAGAGACTGCTAAAGGTCATTTGAAATTACACAGAATGACAATGCACTTAGTTAAGAGACATCCAAAGCTGGACTGAAAACACACACAACACAACTTCGGGTACTTGGTGTAATGGATTGAGCTTCGCTGTATTAATTTCATGCCCTTTTGCTAGACGACATACAGTGCAATATCGATTCTTCGAATCCCGACTGCTGGAGGTTTCGTTTCGTCAGAATCGATGCGCTGTAGTGGAAGTCTTCTACGCCGGCTACGTAATTTCGTTGAAGTGCGCATCTAGGCCACAACCACAAAAAGAGGCAACCCCGATTAATGTCACCTAGGCGTATATTAACCCTTTAAAAACGAAGTGTGTCTGTTTTATGTAAGGACTCAGTGCGTACCGCGCTGTAAACACTCTCCACTTCGGTTATAAAAACCAGTCTCTTAATGTTTTATAAGGCAAAAGTTGCTGTTTGTTCTGAGATCCGTACAAAACACATAAACGCAATGTGGGCACCACGTAGAATTTTTTAATGTTAAACCTGGTCGTATGTAAAGTTACCGCTAGGCTTTAAACGGTTAAACGGGACTTTCACGAAACAGGATGGAAGGGCGTAAACTGAATTAATCTGGCTCGTGTTACGAAAAAGTGGCGGGCTTTTGTGAACACAGATACGAATCTTCAGTGACGTAATCTTTTTTTTTTCACTTCGTCCATCGTCTAATTTTTTAATAAAGCGCGATGTTTCGGAAGCCTGCTCTGCTTCCGTCTTCATGCAAGGAAAGCACGCAATCTGGTCAGCCCCTCAGATAGAGCTATTCCTCAGTCACTGGACGAAGTGACTGAGGAATAGCTCCAGCTAAGGGGATCTGCGCTCTTCTGGGATACTACGCAGCGTAGAGTGGTAGTTTGTGCCGACGTTTCGGGACAACCTATCGGTACCATCTTAAAGGGTCAATAAGTCAAAGAAGAACTGGACTTTTGGCCCTCGAAGATGGGACCGATACGTGTCCCGAAACGTCGGTAAAGGATTACCATTAAACGCCGCGTAATATCCCAGAACAGCACACATCGCATCAACATCGCGGCGGAAGCCTGAAATCACGGACTGCTCTGTCTAAGAGGTCTACCAGATTAGGTGCTTTCCTTGCATGAAAACGGAAGCAGGGCCGGCTTCCGAAACGTCGAGCTTCATTAAAAAATTATACAATAGCCAAAGTGCAATAAAAGAAGATTACATCAGCGAGTCATATGCCATTGTCAGAGCCCTACAGACCTGCATGAACCTCCAGGTTCCGCAAAATGCGAGGAATCTGCCTAGCCGTGGGGCTACAGCCGTTCTCAGGACGGACTCTTACTCCGTGGAATTCGTTATAAATTAACCAATCAGGGTGCTGCAGCGTCGACACTCTACACTTCTTGTCGGGACATAACCAGTTCGAATTCCGGCACGGACACGAACCGTCCTGGCCGAGCATTTTCGTGGTTTCCCCCAGTTCCTCCACACATCGTTTCTAAGTCATCATTCACCAGCCACTATACAATCTACCATTTACAGTTTTCAAAACACACTTATTCCCTAAATAACCCACATAAATGTATATTAACTTCAGTCTTCAAATGGTTAATCAAAATCCCAAGACGTATGGGCACATACCATCCCTCGCATGTAAATCTCTGCATTTGGAACGACGTACACAAATCCCTGAAATCCGTGACACAGAGCACACTTGAAACTGCAAAGCGTGACACATTAGCTATTAAAGCAAACGACCGTTTGCTACTAGCAACTGTGTGTCCACCGCCGATGGACCCCTGAATGAACTCGCGGTATCAATGAGCATAAGGGTAGCGGTAGCGGACCGGACCGGCTGTAACACGGCTGTGCTGAGAGACAGGGCGGGTCAGTGACCAACCGACCGGCCGTGATGACGGACCTAACACCGACGAAGACGGGGGAAGGAGAGGGGGCCGTTCACGTGACGTCACAACCTCTTCCGACTTGCCTTCGCAGACGAGCGATGGAGGTGGATGTAGCATGCATGCGTTGTCACACCTGTCTGCGTTCCCGTCAATGTCGATCCCAAACCGAAGTCATGGAACTAATGCACCCATCTCAGGCTAGCCCGGGATCATAACAATAGCGGTATGCCCTTGACCTTCTTCTGGTAAAAATTATCGTCGTCCCACGATCTATCAACAGGCGACCACGGCTACCGTAACTTCGGAAATGGCGGGAAAATTACCTGTGCTGGTAGGGACATTCTGGAGTGCTGACGATTTGCGCCGTATCACGACACGATGTACGCTCAGCCTGCAAAAAAAATCCTATTGCTCTGGGATACGACACTTAGTCGTTGGGTACTCGGCTGCCGACGTTTCGAAGGAACTCAACCACATCTCTCTGTAAACCTCACGACTCGCATGAGTGTGGGAAGTTTGCGACGAGATTAAACTAGCTACTGCATAATGAACTGAAAGAAATATGGAAGTACGAGCCGGGATACACTACTGGCTGGACTATGCGGGTTCGAATCCCGGCAAAGACAGGAGATTTTTCTCTTCCCCAAACGTCCAGACCGGCTCTGCGGCCCACTCAGCCTCCTACTCAGTGGTTACTCGGCTTCTTTCCCGAAGGTAAAGCGGCCGGGGCGTGACGTTAAGCACTCCCCTCCATTTAGTGCCGAGGTTAAGAATGGGCGCAGCTATGACTATGCTCCGCCTGTATGCCTTCATGGTGCGGTCAGGGACAACTTCACCTTTTTACCTGGCCACTAGACGGAGGTGACGGGCCGGCTTCATGCCCCGACCACTTTAACCCCAGAACAACAGTCCCCCTTACCCACTTAACAGCAGCTGAAGTAGCGACCACATTATGCCACCATTTACGGTGCTCTCCCCCAGTCTCGCAGGGAAAAGGGAACGATAATAATCAATTGCTACCAGAATTTTTTTGCACATATGGAAACAAGGATGAGATGGGTGGGGTCTGACGCACGTATGCGGGGAGAACAGAAACGAACATAGGGTTTTGGTGGGAAAACTTCAAATAAAGGGGCCACCTAATAGACCTAAGCGTAGATGCACGTAAATCTTAAAGAACCAGGGTTGGGATGATGCGCACCGGACTGATCTGGCTGTGGATAGGGACAAGTGGTGGACTCTTGTGAACGCGGTAATGAACCCTCAGTTTCCATAAAAGGTGGTGAATGTTTTGGCTAGCTGAGAAACTATTAGCTTCTCAAGCGCTCTGCCCCATGTAGTTAGCTCCGTACATGCGACCCACAACCCAGAACCGGCTACCCCAATACGGCAAACATGCATCGCGGGCGAATCATTAGCGCAGGGGTGCACAGATTTTCCGAAAAACTAGGAGTCACATCAAAATTCTAGGGTCCAGAAGAGTGAGATGAAAGAAGTTCTATAATGGGAACCCACAAACTGCAGGCGCCACTTGCAAAATTCAGTCGCTCTGGCGATCCAGCGCCCGGGATCTGTGCACCCCTGCATAACCGCACCTGCTTCATACTCGGCATCGGAAGGTCACGGGTTGAAACATCAGCCGGGCATCAAATTCTGTGGTCCTTTCCACAGTCCTTACAGACAAGCCATGACTGCTTCCGCCCACATTCCTTCCGGTTCGTTATCAGAATCCACCTGTCATCTCAACAACTGACGGCAGCGTTAAATTAAACAAGAACGGATAAAAATTCAACACAGCCAAATCTTCAAATTATCTACACACTCTGAACAAAGTCCCCCCTGTGAACACAACCAAGACATACGAGTGAATGGAGGCACAGCTCCATTCGTTCTTAACCTCGGTATTAGGCGGAGCTGATTGGTCAGCCATGTCCCTATCGCTTTACTCCCGGGTGAAACAGTCCCCCCCCCGCTACCGACTGAATAGGAGGCAGGGTGGGCTCCACAGCCGGTCTGGACGATTTGGCGGAGATAAGACAATAACAAGTAGGGTCTGGCAGCGCAGCAGGCTGGCGGTGAATACATTACAGCAAGGGCATCAACAAGCCTGAAAACCGGACCACATACAAGACTGACCATGGCTATAAAGGATCGCATTGGACCAACAACAAGGATGGCGAAGGCGCGAACACCTCAGCTTTTCTTTTTCGTTTTAAAGCATTGTTCTGGCTGAAGCTGGTTGCTCCCAATGCTTGCTGATATCTTCCAGTCCCCCCACCCCCCCCCCCAAATCCCCCGCGTGCTTCATTTGGCAGCAGAGGTTGGGGGACCCAGTGACAGCAGATCAAAAGCCGCCAGCTCCCAATCAATAATGTAAACAGCGCTGAGCGTCATGGTGACACTGCGGTACAGTCTAAAACACGGCAGTAGACCCTCCACTGTGCTCATGAAAACGCGGGTACAATAAACCAGCATAAGAGGTTACCAAACTTCAAAACTCCACGAACTGTTTCATTTAACCTTTTAAAGCCTAGCGGTAACTTTACATACAACCAGGTTTAACATTCAAAAATTCTACGTGGTGCCCACATTGCGTTTATGTGTTTTGTACGGATCTCAGCACAAACAGCAACTTTTGCCTTATAAAACATTAAGAGATTGGTTTTTATAACCGAAGTGGAGAGTGTTTACAGCGCGGTACGCACTGAGTCCTTATATAAAACAGATACGCTTCGTATTTAAAGGGTTAAAGACGGAAACCACACATTCATCACTACATTACTACTGAGAATTCCTTCCTATATCATGTGTCTACAACAAATGGGCCAGAGGGCGTTCGACAGGTAGCGTACCTCCACTCTAAGACTGCTGGAATGCCAGCCGAATAGAATGAAGTGCCAGTCACCGAGTTCACTCGCCCGGCATTTACCCTTGTAGTGTGACGGCTGTGTGTACAGGGCCTGTACAAGTATGCAAAGTGGCCTACTGTTGTAGCTATCTTGGTGACTGTATTGCACTCTATATGGTTAATATGGGAGGAGCCTACACCTACGAAACAGTCACAGCGGAGGCACGGGTTCAGTACCAGGTCAGTCCATGAGCGACTTGTTGTGGCTAAAGTGGCACTGAGACAGGTTTTCAATGTGTACTTCGGCTTTTCCCTTGTCAGCATCATGGCACCGCCGCTCCATACTAACACATTCATCACTGACGCTGTACAATCTTAGTAACCGACGGTGTCATTACAGAACAAACGTCAATAAATGCCACGGAATAGAATCTAGTCCTTTTTGGCAAGGTAACAGTCGTGAACTGTTATGATGCCCGAAGTTCCATTACAGCGTTCACAAAGGCCCATCACTGGACCATATCCCAAGCCAGACGAGTACAGTCCATATCCTACTCATTTAAAATCCACTTCAATATTATCTTTTAGTGACGCCTTTCCACCAAATTTTTAAACGGCATATTCTATACGGCCGATCCCAGTAGCCGCGCAGTCTAAGGCGTAGGTCTGCGGCCGAGCGCTTGCTGGGATCGTGGGTTCGAATCCCACCGGAGGCACGGATGTTTGTCTCCTGTGAGTGTTTGTGTTGTCAGGCAGAGGTCTATGCGACGGGCCGATCCCTCGTCTAGAGGAGTCCTACCGACTGTGGTGTGTGCCTGAGTGTGATCAAGTGAAAATAAACAACCTCGACACCTGCTGTGAGCAGGCAGAAGAGGTACGGACTGCGAACGAACGAACGATATTCTGTACGAATTCCCCATCTATCCCATGCATGCTACATGCCTTAATCACTTCATCCTCCTTGATATGCTATAACCCTACTAATATTTGGCGAACGGCACAACTATCAAGTCGTATCATCTCCGAGACGGTTAGCCCGCTCTTTAATTTACAAACCACACTGAGTGCCTCTATTTCTACTGACTATAATAAAGTGTACTAGCCTGCATACATACGTCTAAACCACGTATAATATTTGTGAGAAGACTGCAGTACAACTAGACCTGTTCGCCAAACAAGGTAACCTGCCGCTAAAATACAGTTGAGGTTTACTTAAAAAAAAACCAACGCTACCGTCACATTTTGTGTACCCTACACCACCACCAAGCCGCGTACTCTGAAGATAGGGTCACCAGGTTCCTCCGAAACTTCAGCAATCACCTACGTAAATACAAGGCAGTAAACTAGCCCCGCGTTCCACAACGGGAATCTCTACCCAGCGGAGTACGCATCAAAGAAAAAATTATGCACGTAATATACGGCACTGTTTGTGTTCAATGCGAATTAGTTTATTGAAAACAGACACTGGGCGCACCAAAAATTTTTCGGGCGCGGGCGCCCGCAAAAAGAAACAAAAATAAAAATTACAAAAGGCAAATGTATCAGGGCTTACATTTATGGGCGGACCTTGACAACAGTCCATCTGCCATCAATGTTTCAATAGAGAAACGCACTTTAGGGCCATCTGTAAAACCATGCTTAGGATTTCATTTACGCACACGCACGTAGCAAAACACCCCTAGAAATTCATTTTATTTATTCACGCAACAAGAAAATTTACTGCAGTTTTAAGGCATGCTACACAACGTGTTTTATTTTCCACAAAATAACCTTCACGTCATAATTTTCTTTTTTTTTTTTAAATAAACGATGTTCAAAAACCACGCACTAAAATTTGAATAGCCACCCCGGCAGGATAAAGGTTGAAAGGCTTGTAACAATTTTCTGGTTGCCCCCTCTTGGATATTGACGGTGCCCATGCGAACAGACCCCGCGTCGGGATACTAATCACACGGAGGAACACCAAACAAAAGACGAACACCTAAAAACCCACATAACTCGTTAACAGTCATATTAAATTCGAATAAAGATACCACTGAAAGACAAAACGCCTTCGGACAGACCAAGAAGAACAAGATGCGAGCGCACGGCTTCCTTCAGACTTGTCCAGTAACCACTCCGAAGGGTCACCTTGACTGCTGGTAGAGTCGTGGTACCGGACGCGCCACTTCAACCTGTTGCACGTGATTCGCAAATTCCCCTCAGCATCCCTACAACACTGCCCCCGCTTCCAAAACTTCAGCTCAAATACATATGAAGTATGGAGTCACAGAGTTACAAGCTGCTTACGCCAACACGGCCAACTACAAAGCCCCGCTGTTGTCTTTTACAAAATCAATCCGGATACACATACTGTGGATGCAGCACATGCTCCACCATGCTTTGAAAGGCCGAGTGCTGTCCGAGCACTCCAGAAATCTCCCTGTATCATGAAATGGGGGGATGATTGTGGATGATAAACTGAGAGGGATGTCGAAGCAGCAGTTGGCCCACTGAAGGTACTGCCCCATAATTTTCCTGGAAGTGTTTGAGTAAACCCATGAAAAACCTCAAGACTGCCCCCTTCAAGTTGAGAATCAAAGCCAGGACCTTACTGATATGAGGCCGCAGTACAAACCATTCGACCATGACCTTTGGAATGGTGGCATAATTTAAACTTTTCAGTATAACTTAACTTGGCCTGCCATCCTAGGAGCTAAGGTACGATCCAAGGGCAATACTCCTTATGGACTCCTCTTTTTCACAATGCTTTTCCTAATTCCACTAAATTTCGTTACTTTTCATTGATTTCCATTCTCCGGAAGTTCATCGCGCCTTTCTTTACTTTTGTCTATTCTTTCTTTCTTCCGTCAGCCGACACAGCTCTGTGAACTAGTGACTTGCCGGCCGATTTGGGTTTCAGTACAGATTTGTTCTTTTCCCCATTAAGTCTATATCTGCTCCGGCGTGCACCCACACCTATAATTAACGGGTAAAGAGGACTCTTCTACAGGAATAAAAGCGGCTGGAGCGTGAGGATGATCACTCACCTCCAACTAGTGCGAATATCAAGAATATGTGGAGCCAGTGGTGCACAAATCTCCAGCGCCAGGTCCGCTGTGGCGACCAAATTTTGTACCGTAGCGTCTAAAATTATGAAGTGCGTCCTAAATTTTTGAAAAATCTGTGCAGCTGTATCTCCACGTCATCTTGCCCTGGTGCTTAATCACAAAGACAACTTTAAGCTTTATCACCTTCCATCATTCTATCATATTTTTAATTAATTTCTTTGTTTCGTGCAGGTATGACAGACGCCATTCTAATCAATATCCTTTAACCTTTTAAAGCCTAGCGGTAACTTTACGTACCACCAGGTTTAACACTCAAAAATTCTACACGGTGCTCACATTGTGTTTATGTGTTTTGTGTGGATCTCAGAACAAACAGCGATTATCTCCCTATACAGCATTAACTGAATGGTTTTTATAACCGAGGTGGAGAGTGTTTACTGCGTGGTACGCACTGAGTCCTTATATAAAACACACAGGCTTCATCTTTAAAGGGTTAAAGAAAGGAAACTAGCACTGAATACTCGACAACTTGCCTGAAACGGTCGAATGGTTCAGGAATGTGGGTTCTGCAGGAGATTCCAATTTTTACCGTTTCCAAGGCTAGTAAAACCACATCAAATGAGAAAGAAAACATTCTGTAACAGGGTAATAAGATACGCATAGCGTCCCGCGCTCCAGCCTTGTACAGTAAGGTTTGTTTAAACTTTCTTTTCTGTTCGAGTCAATGAAAAGGACTGTACAGTTCAGAGGACACATAAAAACTCCACTCTAAATCTTACACGTATCCTACACTTGAACAGTACAGTGTTCGCCTCTCCTGTGACGTAAAAACTTCACAGTATTACTACAAGGGCCCTGAAGTTTCCGTCCCGTCAGTCACCAGAAGACAACCTCAACAACCCATCTAATTATATTGCGCCACCACAGGTTCCGGGTCTTGTCGGAAAGGCCCTCTATTATGACAGTTTCTTTTTTACATCAAGAGCTGTTTATGTTAGCAAAACTGAGGGATTCGCGGCCAAATGCTATTGGAATCCACTTTACTTTCCACAATCCTGTACGAAGGGTACAAATTAAGCACCACACACAACAGTATGCCCCAACAGCTCATTCGCTGCGGCAGAGATGGTTCCAAAAGATCAAAACCTGTCCACGCAGTAGGGATAACGAAACTTTTCACAAAAAAGTCATCACTAATATTTTTCTTCCATTTCCTGAACTGTATTAACCATTTAAAGACGAAGCATATCTGTTTTATATAAGGACTCAGTGCGTACCGCGCTGTAAACACTCTCCACTTCGGTTATAAAAACCAGTCTCTTAATGTTTTATACGGCAAAAGTTGCTGTTTGTTCTGAGATCCGTACAAAACACATGAACGCAATGTGGGCACCACGTAGAATTTTTTAATGTTAAACCTGGTGGTACGTAAAGTTACCGCTAGGCTTTAAGAGGTTAAAGATTTTGCAATATGTTCAACGTCTCCTTTATCAGTCGGTTTATAACCCATAAACACTTCAGGGATCTATGAATTACACCAAGGGAGCACAAATTTTACAAAAATGTAGCAGCCACCTCAAAATTCTAGGCCCCAGAAAGGTGACATGAAGCAAGTTTCATGCTGTGGATCAACAAATATTACGGGCCACCGTACAAAATTTGGTCGTCGAGGCCACCTGGCGCCAGGAATTTGTGCACCCCTAAATTACAGTATTAAAAGCAGGAACAGTAGGGACTACTACAAAGCGTTATGTTCCCTATATTTTCATGATATATAAATACGAAGCTCAACACAGTGTCACTTGTGTTAGCATGTGTAACAGAACTGAAAACTAACAGGCACATTTCTGCATACCAGAAACTGTGTACAAGGGTCACATACATATTCTTCTTAACTTGAATTGTTTCTAAATTTTAATAGCCGTGCCGACTGTGTCAGTTTGCCACTGTGAATTCCATATTCAGTTAACAGTTTTAGTTTCTTGTTGCCGGCACCAGCCCGCAAACAAAATGAGGAAGTCCGGTCGGTCACGTGCTGCACACGGACTGTCACATGCACGTCACAGTGCAAACAGCACAACAAAATGAGATTTGAGGTTCTCATGGGGAAGGGGGGGGGATCACTGTCTTCTGGACTGTGACACCTCAATTTGAACACTGTGCCCTGAAGACAGAGGCAACAGGTTGCGCCGAAACATTGGTAGACATCTAGCTAACTACACGCCGTCACAACCCATTAGACAGTACTCTACACCATTTAAAAAAAATCCCCAGACGTCACTATGTATAAATCAGCACACAACATTCACCATACACAATCTGCGCAAATGTTTATCACGCATCAAGATAACAAATGTAACGTGGTTTGCTTTAACCCTTTAAAGACGAAGCGTATCTGTTTTATATAAGGACTCAGTGCGTACCGTGCTGTAAACACTCCCCACTTCGGTTATAAAACCCAATCTCTTAATGCTATATAAGGCAGAAGTTGCTGCTTGTTCTGAGATCCGTACAAAACACATAAACGCAATGTGGGCACCACGTAGAATTTTTTAATGTTAAACCTGGTGGTACGTAAAGTTACCGCTAGGCTTTAAAAGGTTAATGCTCGTCATCCGACGTCACATGTCTGCAAATGAGATACAGTGAAGTCCATGCACCGAGCAGTTGTCAATTATTTTCAATGAACACAAAAATATAACCACAATGTGTTTCATATGTTTCAGATCGATACATCAACTGGTGTTACAACCGGCAGCTATGCTTACGATCTACCTTGAAAGGTTTCATACGACACAAAATGAAAAGTGAAGGTACTCGAAAGGAGCAGTTCGCGATTTTGCATGACACACTGTCTTGGTTTTCTGTTCATTCCCATACGCCTTCAATAATTATTTAAAAACTAACAAACAGGGTGCACATTGCAACCAGTAGCGGCTCTCTGTTTTGTGCCGCCGCTGACAAACAAAATATGCCCCCCCCCTCCCCCGGTCTCGATTTTTACCCACACTTGCCTGCACTTCGCACCAATTTGTTGTCGGCAGCTCAAAATTCAGAAAAAATACAAAGAAGAAAATTTGCAGTCCTTGAAATAAAACAATGTCCACCTGGTATGCACATCTAATTGTAACAAAAACACAAACATTTAGGGTAGAACAATATACTGTAAGTTACAGTTCTCTATATCTGGAGGCTGTCTCCTCCATCCGCTGAAGATGGGCGATGACGTGGTGACAGGAGGGGGTGGGGGTGAAGCCTTCGAATCAGGGCTGTGGAGTCGGTACAAAAGCTCCAATCCCGACTCGCGACTCCTCCGTTTTTAAAACTCCGACACCTTCACAAAAGCTCAATATGCACTAATAATGGTAAACCTATAAGACATTCATCGCCACCACGTGAATCATCAGGCTACTGTTTAGACTTATAACCTGTATTTAAGTATAAGTCTAATGGTTACTGTAGCTATCGGGGCTCTGGAGTTGGAGTATCTAGTTAAGATTTTAGATTGAGGTCGGAGTCGGAGTCGGCACATTTTTACCGACTCCGACTCCACCTAAAATTCCTTCCGATTCCGACTCCGACTCCACAGCCCTGCTTGGAATGGAGTGATCTGGCTCAGGATACGGACAAGTGGCGGGCTTTAGTGATCCCGGTGATGAGCCTTAGGGATCCATATACAAAATACGGGAATTAATCGACTGGCTAAGGAACTAGTAGCTTCTAAGAAAGACTGTTCCATGGCGCCAGTTGCAGGTTTTGTGGCGCGCAACTAGCAAATAAGACAAATCACATACGAATCAATCAACCAATTAACGAAATTCAGCCTAAAGATCAAGCGACAATCAACGGACTATCCTTTTAGATACAAACACGAAAGCATGATCAACTGGAAAAATCATGGAAGCTATACGAATAATTCGTTTTGAGTATTCCAGAGACAGAACCGTATGCGCGACGGCGAGACAATACGTGCTGGAAGCCAAACGGAGGGATGAGATCATAACTTGGCACAGGCGGTGAGTGACGGCGCCTGGCTCGATTTGGCGGCTCCTAGGTGTTCGCCACTCTGGTTAGACAGCAAGCCGTACACAGTTGCGTTGCGCGTGGCATAAACTGAGTGCAAGCAGATACGCGACCACTAAAAGGACTCAAAAAACAGATAATTAATTATAAGCACCAAGACAGTGCAGGTTGATCCACGTGGCTGCGCGGTCTAAAGGGCGCACAGCAGTGGAGCCTCTCAACAATGCAACCCGGGTTCGAACCTCACTCCGGGCACGGATCTTTATCTGCACTTTTTCCTGTCATTCAAAAAAAATAAATAAATAGACTCATCCCTCATCTCAGATCGTATATACAGGATAGCCAGTGAGTCTGCCCGGCGGCGGCGGCGGCGGGGCGGGGCGGGGCGGGGGGCTTGTTCACGGAATTTATAGAGCCTTGAGCTCGTCCAGTCAATATTTATACACCTGACGGCATGCCATTTACGACATGCTGGCAAAGAACGAAAAAACTGGAAGTACTTTTCTATCCAATGCTCCCCTATTTTCGAAATAGCACTGCTTTTTGGAAGGTTCCCAGGCTTCAGCCATCTGCCCGTCTGGTACGAGCAACATGAAGATACGCATGAATATGGAGCATTGGTGGAATGATACCGACGAGGAAAGCCGGGTTAAAACCTGTCCCAGTGTCACCCCGGCCATCACAAATCTTACATGTACTGATCTGGGATCATGGGGCCCGGGTAGTGTAGTTGGCATAGCGACTCGCTACGGGCTGGATGGGTCGGGAGTCGAATTCTGGTGAAGGCGAGATTTTCCGCACCCGTCCAGACCGGCCCTGGGGCCCACCCAACCTCTTATACAATGGGTACCGGGTAATTCCAGGGGGTAAAGCGGCCGAGGCGTGGTGTTGACCACCCACGCTCCTATCTAACGCCGAGGTTAAAGAAAGAGTAGAGCTACACCTTTACTCCCCTTCCGGACCTTCATGGCCTATTCTAGGGTGAACTTCACTTTTACTGACTTGGGATCAAGCCAAGGCCTCCGCTGTAAGAAATAATTAAAGGATCCAATTCCCACCTCACGGTAAACAAAACGCATCACCATTATGTATACCAGCCGGTTCCTGCTGTTTAAAGAAATAATCGCTGTTTACTGTACCATATGGAAAGCATCAATACACTGCGTGGGGAAAATGCATATCTGGGGCCTTTCCTGCCACAACCCCACCACTGGGTTACCGTACGAGAGGCGCTTAGGTTAGTCGTCAAGCCAGTCTCTACCTCTGCCAAGCGCGTTTGTCCCCTTCCTTACGACAGGGGCTTCGGTTAGACGTCAGGCTAGTCTCTCTCTGTCATGCGTATTCACTCCCTCCTTAAGAGGGGCTTCGATTAGACGTCAGGCTAGTCTCTCCCTGTTACAACATGAGTCTTCGTAGCCAAAACAGGATTGGTGGGGTTATGACACGAAAAATCACAGATTTCTGATGTTAATGCAAGTGGTACAATATAACAGCAGACACTGTGATGTAATGAGACGTGAAAACAACCAACGTTAGTCTGGAGAACAAAAAGAAACGCAAACACACTAGACATTAAATCAGATGGTACACACACACACATACCTTCGTATCTACATACATACATACATACATACATACATACATACATACATACATACATACAAATACACTCAGACACATATCACCGTCCTTCAACGAGTTACGTAACACAACGCACAGACTCATAGCACTGAGAAGAAAGAATCTTCTTCAAGGCTAATGTACAAATAATGTAGCTAGACTAATACAAGAAGCAACAAAATCTGTATTCTTGAGAAGGCTACTACGAGTGGAAAAATTAGCATGTGAAAGGACACCGCAGGCGTTCCTATTTATTCCGTTTATTTATTATTCGTTCACATGGGGACGCTGTCACCAGTTCAAACGACTGGAAGGTCAGATGATGGGACGCAAGGGTGCACAAATCCCGGGCGCCTACATTTTTGTACGGCGACGCCTACGATATTTATGGGTACTCAGTACGAAACTTACTTCACGCGACAATTCTGGTACACAGGATTTTGTTGCGGCTTCCAGATTTTTCGAAAATTTATGGACCCCCGGGAGGGATGAATTGTGAATAATGAATTGGAAAGGACGTACAAGGCAAGGGCTGTGATCTAATTAAAGCAGTATCCCGGCATTCGCCCGGAGGAATAGCAAAAACCACAAAAACCTCTAAGATCTGGCGATGTCCCAGCCAAGATTCAAACCGCCTCCCCCCCGGCCAGGCGATGTCCCAGCCAAGATTCAAACCGGCTCCCCCCCCCCAAGCACAATTTAGGAGCATCATTGCTGGAGACATATTGCTCGACCAAAAGCATTATCTGCATATATATGAGCAGAATACCGTGAGTGACTTGAGTCACACCCCGGCTCTCTGCTAGTATGTCTTGAGGCCGAAGAAGCAGTTGATTACCAAGCATACATCACGACCACGTGGCACCACTCCAATAGATGAAACTGGCGTTTGGTTTGCTCTCAGAATAAAGAAACGATAGATAAAAAGCGGTGGAGCAACGCGTGAATATTAGGGCACAACATCGTAATGAGTGGCACGTTGCTAGTTCATGCACAAAACACACAGACCTACAACACGTAAACGTCACACACCGAAGGAATTTCTGTTGTTTAATTTCATCACGTGTGTCGATGTAATAAATATTTCAGTAGAAGACACGAGATTAGATAGCAATATCGTCCTTCCTACGCACTTGCAAAACTCTTGCAAGATATAACATCCTCGCAGCAGTAACTATGACAGTGTAAAATTCCTAGACGAATAAGAGACAGCCAGTTTACCCCCACCATACTCCCACGCGTTTTGCTGTTGACGAGGTCAGTACGGTGCTGATACCGCACCGTAGCAAGTGGTGTACGTTCTACTTTACCAGCACAAAGCTGTCAAAGATACGCATGATTTGCGGTACAAAATGGAATATCTGCCAAGCGTTTGGGGGATTACCTTGCATCAGACATTGATCGGCTTTGCTCATACCTGTCATGACATAAAAGCAGCTATTTTTAAACTGAAACCCGTCTCCAATAAGGTACAGGACGTTATGCGCATGCTCCAGGCGCGAGAGTGAGAGAGACGCAGGCTCCCGAGATATGAACACAGGTTCAGGCCTGTCACAGACATCTCGCCGCCAGGCTGCCACGCGGGACGCCGTATCGTCATCGCGCTAAGTAGCCAGCAGGTAGAGGAAAAAATTAAGCTGCCCACGAAGGCACATGGGAGAGTGGAAGCACGGCTCCAGGCATTCTTAACCTCGGTAGGGACATGCAATATTAACTGGCGTTATTCCTGGATTAGTCCTTGCAGGGAAGTTATTAGACCTTACAAACGCAAACGACCGAAACATATCCTGCTGTAACCAGCTCACCATCAGACATAGTGTTTTTATTTGCTTTTTGTTCACTAATGCTATTTATATTTCCCTCTCTTTTGCGTTTGCTTCACGTACTCCTACTTAACTAAACTGGTTATAGGGACAATTTTGTGATATTTCTTTGTATACTGTAAATACTGCCAGTATAATATTTGAAACAAATATTTAAAAAATGACGAGACAGTAGTTTCAATTAGACCATGACTGCTTCTTTCCGCACAGGCCAAATAACTGTTTCGCGATGCATCACGTATACCTCAGTCCTATTACATCTAGCTACGTGTCTGTCATACGACGGTCCTCCATAACAATTACGCGCTATTTACAGTGAAACACAGTAACCACAGAAACCGAACTAATCTATCTCTCACAGCACACACAAACCACCCCTATCGTAACTAACAGTGTTACCATCTAGTGGCGCCATGTCAACTAACTGAGATTATCATTTGGTTAATCTGCATTATTCCATCAGAGGGCTGCTATCTGGTTGTGCTACGTGGTACTATATATTCGATGCTCAACTGGTTCTTCAGCCACAGTTCGTACCTGACACAACACACAGTCTACCGTATTGAATGCCTCATGTTCAACTCATTACTATCGATTATTATCGACTACTATGGACACGGGCGTGACTCACTCACACCAACCGGTATTACGTAATGCAGATTATGTCTTGCACTGCCTATTATCTCACGCAGGCATATTCGGCTCATGCAGAAGACTGCTGGTCTTCGGACATTCAACATATTTCCATTTCCTTTGTCAGTTTGGTGTCCGCTGAATTTACGCCTGTCTAGTGGTCACCTTAGGCGATTATTTCGGCACTTCCAGGTTCCACTGCACTAGTAGACCTAACTGATAAGCCATCGTTTACTTCACGAGCACTGCCCTGCGTAAACTGTTGTATAATGAGTTCAGACCCCTTTATCCCGGGGAACACAACCAGCGGTACACACTGAATAGGAAGCAGGGTGGCCCACACAACCGGTCTGGACGCTTCGGAGTATCGAAAATAATCCTGCCCCCATCAGAAATAGAAACACGACTACTCGGTCGTCCAGCTTGCAGTCGTCACTATAGTGACTGACCTATCCGTGCTCATGAATGAACCAGTGTCATAAATTAAAAACTCACACATCATAAGCAATGGCGTGGATAACCGGTCTGGGGCCTACCGCGACTCGAAAATCGGGGTCCGCTATAATTACAGTCGAACTCGATTATAACGTCACGCAAGGGACTGACTATTTGGTCTTTATAAACAGGTTTTGTTATAACAGCGGAGTATAATGTTATGGCTGCCGATCCCAGTGGCCGCCCTCGGCCGTTACGCCTGCTGGGATTGGGGGTTCGAATCCCACCAGAGGCATGGATATCTGTCTCTTGTGAGTGTCGTGTGTTGTCAGGTAGAGGTCTCTGCGTCTGGCTGATCACTCGTCCAGAGGAGTCCTACCGACTGTGGTGTGTCTGGCTGAGTGTGATCGTGACGCCCCAAGAACGGGGACAGCCATGACCCGAAAACGGGTCGAAAGGAGCCACATGAAAGAAAAAGGTCACGGTTAAAAATAAGGAATAAAGTGGTACCACAATATCTGACGCTATATGCGAGGTGTCGTACAAACCGATGTCGTTAAAACCGGGTTCGACTGTATTAGCAAAGTCACTCCCTGATCTCTCACAATTGCGTTCTGTCAAGCGGAATCCAGTCCGAAAGTCTAGAACAAATTTTAGTAATCTGTACGTTCGTAGGCCCCCCAATGACACGCCTCCCCCCCCCCCCCCCGGTCGGCTTGAGCCACGTCTACACGACTGGTCATACGTAACACAACTGTTAGGCAGAGAACATCACACAGGTGTCCGGTGCTCTGTCCGCAATGGTACAGGCCACGCCGTGACATAAACAAGACCACACGCTGCGCAAACAGCAAAGTTCGACAAGTCACTGCCTTCATATTGATTCTACAGTTCATTAACTGCCGCCACTAATCCGATTCGGTTTCCACCTTCTGGCACATTAAGCCAGCAGACCTTGGAAGATTCCACGACGGCGACATCACAAACGCTAAGTCCAAGTCATTACACGACAGTCGCCTGATAGACGGGACGGTATCAGACCTACGGCTTTACTTGCAATCTGCGGAAATGAACTGATTTTGCATGGATAAAGGAACAAGTGCTACACGTTATCCTTTACAGACTGTCTCAGAATCTGCAGCAAATACGACGCAGAAATACAAACACCAGCGCCTCTGTTACCTGTGCTCAATTCGATAGCAAACAAACAACTAAACCCTTTATCAAAATTCAAGATAATGAGACAAGCATTACTGATAAAAACGTAAGGAATAATCTAACAGACGGAAACACACATACTGTAGTACAGACTCACAAAATGAAGGCTGGAGCACGTGACTCGCTTTATATAAAGGGTTCAAAGTCAGTACGCTTCTTTCCCTCGTTTTTGCATGGCAGTAAAGGTACACTTGTCACTGCACACGCCATAAAGGCACACAGGCGGAGAAGAGGTATAGCTCCACTCATTCTTAACCTCGGCACTAGATAGCGAGTGAACTTCACGCCCCGACTACTTTACCCTCGGGAAACACCCCTGGTAACCACTGAAAAGGAGGCTGGGTGGGCCCCAGAGCTGGTCTGGATGTTTGGGCAGGGGGGGGGGGGAATTTATTTTCCCCTACCGCGATCCGAACCCCACACCGTCCATCCCGTAACGTAGTCGCCATACCGGCTACGCCACTCCGGTTCATTTTTTACATGGAGGAGTCCCCGAAACGTCGCGTTCTTGCAATGTACAATATTTTAATCAGCCAGTGGTCAAGGTTCAAAGTGGAGTGTCATACACCTTATACGGTGCATCTGGTTTGTGATTAGTTGGTGACAGTTACGCCATATTGTACTAGTTACGGAACCTCTAAGGATTAAAAACGTACCTATGCTTCGGCCAGAATTGCAGCGCCGCACTTTTTGGTAACATCTATCAAGTCTAAGAACCTTTCAAATTCACGATATGAACATCCAGTCGAACTCGGTTATGACGTCACGAAAGGGCCTGAATATTTCGTGTCGTTATAAACGAGTGCTGCTATAACGGAGCAGTGTTACGTTATGGTTAATAGTGAGGAATAAACTGGTACCGCAGAATATCTGACGCTGTAGACGAGGCGTTGTATAAACCAACGTCGTTATCAACAGGTTAGAATGTATTTTGTTTTCATATTAACCCTCTTGGGCTACAGTACAGTCGGACCCGGTTACAACGACACCTCGTCTAGAGCGCTACATATTCTGTGCTATAAATTAATTCCTCACTGCTAACCATAACATTATACTCCTCGGTTATAACAACATTCGTCTATAACGACACAAAATATTCAGCCCCTTTCATGACGTTATAACCGAGTTCGACTGCATATACGAACGGACCAAATCAAGGGCTACACGTAAAAAGCACAGCTAGAAACGCCGTGGAGTAACGCGTGAATAACATGACAGGGTCATGGCTAGTAACACTAACAGTCACAATAATAGTTTGGTTGACTGCAGCAGCGAACAGCAGCTGGCTGCCTGTACTTGGGGGAGGTAAAATCTGCGGGTGAACTTTGTCGATAACTGCCAGGCAGGTGGGAACAAGACGTGCAAGCGCAGAGGGAATCCCAACTCCATGAGCTGTACCGCACGGTGGGCCCCCTTTTCGACGTTGGCGTAGTTTACAGTATAACCATCCAGTAACGTCTGAGTGACGTGTATATAAAAATTCTCAAACTGCAAAACACGTACTTGACTGCAGTACGTGTGTGCGGTCGCGCAAGGAAAGACAAGGGGCCAGACAAAGCGAATGCACATCGAAGGAACAATCATGGTGTTATTAAAATAAACGACGATTCAAATACATTTCAAAAAGTAATATTTTGACCCTTTAAAGTTTAAGACTAACCTGAAGACTGGCCACAGTCCAGTCATACAATGCGCTTAACACAGTATTCAAGCGTTAATTCACGTCATCTCTAGCTATGATTCCCACAGCCAACCCTTAAAATAATCCGTTCTGTACGTTACGTATCTAGGAGGATACTAAGAAATCGGATCACTCACTATTCACCCCAAGAATTTTGAAGAATTCTTAGCTTGATAGACGTGACCGGCTAAATACGACGCTGAAATGCCGACCCAAACACCGGCACCTCTTTGCCTCTTGACTGTTTCATAACGACAACTGCCACCTTACGTTAATTCTTAGCTAATAACCGTTAACAAATCAAAGGCATGATAATAAGGTATTCCAGCCCGTACAAAGCAGTAAACACATTCCGTCTTGCTTACAGAATAATCGCTGTATGTTCTGAGAGCAACGAAAAGCACATAAATCCACTTTTTGGGCAGAAAGTAAAATTTCTGGGCGTTAAACCTGGCGGTACATCAAGTACTAACCAGGCTTCAGACGGCCACGATTTCTCAGCCATGCGAGGCCGTAGGATTCCTTTTAACCAGGCAGCATTACATGCGCTTTTTACTTATAAAGCTGCCAGTAACCTTTACTTTTAAATTTACCAGTAACGCTGACCAAACTGAAACGCAAAGGCAAATTTGTCGCTGTAAACGCCAGGACGGCATAATGGGAAGGTGAGGGGGAGGCAGCTCCAGTCATTCTTAAACTCGACACTAGACGGTGTAAGTATCCAGCTTCACGATCCGGCCTCCTTACCGCCTTACCTTGGCGGAAGCGGACCCGGTACCCACTTAATAGGAGGCTAGATGGGCCTCGCAGCCGGTCTGGACGTTTCGGCGGGAAAAAATCTTTCACCCTGCCTGGAATTGAAGCACGTAGCCTACCCACTATACCGAGTTATAAGCTGTGATGTGTTGATATTATAATCAGCCATCCAGTGCTTTTAAGACTTTCACCATGGCCGACTTCTTGCAATACAATTGAAGAATGTCCATTTCAAAGCGATCGCAAGCCGCAAAACCTACGATAAGTGAATCACATGTAGATTGAAAATTGTTAGAAAGTTGTATAACACCCAACAGTTTATTTTCTTTCTTCTACGGCTCTACCAGCGAATGTAATTCGGGATCTACCATCTTCCTGGTTTCTAAGTATGTCTATACATTTTAAACTGAAATAACCATCAAACCACGGGCGTGATGGTTATTTCAATGAACGTATATTGACACGATACAACAGTGTGATTCGCAGCGTTTACAGAAATTTGGTAGGGTCCCTTGGTGGAAGGATCGGCCCGTCGCTAAGACCTCTACCTACACAGGCTATAACAAACACACAGAAATATGCATCCCTGGGCCCCCCCCCCCCCAGCGAGAGTCGAAACCAAGAGCCCAGTGTCTGAGCGGTAGAGAGCTCGGCCACTGCGATCGACGATCACACCAGCAGCAGTCATCACGATGACACCGTTACAACAGCTACCATAAAATCTGCATGACGCGCAATTAAATCACGCTTACATTCAACTGTCGTTACGTCCCAAACTGTACAACATGCGCACGCCTGCTGAAGACGCACAGAAGTACATTTAAGTCAAAACAGCCGCCATTATTATTCACATCATCATCATCATCATCATCATCATCACCATTACGAACAACAACAAACACTGATAAAAGGCCGCAATCTATTATTAGCAGGACATCTCCACGTGCAGGATTTGATATTCTGCCACTTCTTTTTTATGTGCGCTGCATGTGCCAAGAACACGGAAAGTTTTTATATAATACATGTGAACTGTGAAGCATTATCAGCCATTTAAAACACAGCACCACCCCGTTTAACGTAAAAGAATTCTGCCGACTGTGAATTTATTCGCTTTCGTACAATTCTAAGAATAAACAGTGCTTATTAATTCTCGAAACATCATGAACCGACTGTCATTTGTAATACAGACGCAGTGTGTTTTTCTACGGCAAAAAAAGGGTAAAGTTGTCGCTGTCCACGCTAAGGAGGCGGGTGGAGCGGAGGTACAGCTCCACTTACCCCTAAACTCGGTGCTAGATGGAAGCCAATGGTCCCCATCACGCCCCGCTCGCTTTACCCCCGGGAATTAACCCGATACCCACTAAACAGAAGGATGGGTGGGCCCCAGAGCCGGCCCGGACGTTTCGGAGAAGAGAAAATTCTCTTGCCCCTACCGGAATTCGAACCCCAGATCGTCCAGCAAGTAGCCTTGTCACTATACCGAGCTATCCGGCTGCGTTTTTGTACGGTATTACGTGAATTTTAGATAAAGACTTAAATTCAAGGGGTGCACAAATCCCGGGTGCCAGTTCGCACAGGCGACGTGACTTTGTACGGTGGCACCTAATATCAGTGCGTCCTCAGTATGTGACCTGTTGCATGTCGCCATTCTGGTGCCAAGAATTCGGAGGTGGCTCCTAGATTTATGAAATATTCGCGCGCGCCTTTTTACGTGAATTTAAGGCTTTGAAGGTTCGAGTGGCTTCTGTATTTTCTGACTGCAAAACATACTTCTCGCAAAAATACATCACTACTTCATGTTTCCGTTCTGACGAACCGATTGCCGTCTCGCGGTTATGTTCCTATTCACAGGGCCCCTGGTTAGGACATATTTCACACGTCTGTGATTCAACCACGATCGTCCACACTTTTAGTTACACTACATTCCACAATACGGGTGCACAAATGCCCCCCAAATTTAGAAGCTACCTCAAAATTGTAGGCATCAGAAGGGGCGATACGATTCAAGGTCCGCAGGAGGCATCGTACAAAATTTAGACGTCAGCTGACCTGGCGCAGGGTGGGGGAGGGGAGGGTTGTGCACCCTCCTCACCCCACCCAAGGCTTCTACCAACATAAGGTAACACAAAAACAAGCGAAACACACCCAAGCGGGGAGGGTTCTGATATCCGTTCAGAAAATTGAGACAACAATCCAGTGCTCCTTGCGGCTATTGACTCAGTAGAAATTCGTTCTTTAACACGGTGTTACCATGTTGGATGGAGGAGGGAGAGGACTGGAGATATCCTGAGATAGTACTTTCCTTCAATAGGTTTTGCTAAGAAATCCTTTAACTCGGGTTAACGAAAAGCAAGGCAAAACTCTATTGCTGTCCGTTACAAAATATACTTAACCTTTTAAAGCCTAGCGGTAACTTTACGTACCACCAGGTTTAACATTAAAAAATTCTACGTGGTGCCCACATTGCGTTTATGTGTTTTGTACGGATCTCAGAACAAACAGCAACTTTTGCCTTATAAAACATGAAGAGATTGGTTTTTATAACCGAAGTGGAGAGTGTTTACAGCGCGGTACGCACTGAGTCCTTATATAAAGCAGATAGGCTTCGTCTTTAAAGGGTTAAACAAGAATGCAAGTCCTGCACGTCGTGACGTAATTCGCACTTAAATTTCGAAGTTAAATTGTCTCACAGAGCACGCTAAATGGAATTTAATTTATACGCGTATAA
Source organism: Coptotermes formosanus (assembly GCA_013340265.1). Taxonomy (NCBI): domain Eukaryota; kingdom Metazoa; phylum Arthropoda; class Insecta; order Blattodea; family Rhinotermitidae; genus Coptotermes; species Coptotermes formosanus. Next base: position 972,693 of record BLKM01000460.1, on the reverse strand, counting down.
AAAAACGCTCGACCCTTCACTCCTGTGCCTATTTTCATGAAACTCACAAATGCTCATCAGCATTATATGCATACATCTGACAACCAATTTCACCCAAATCAGACAAAAAGAAACGTGAAAAGTGCGGACAGAAATTAATTATGCTTCTAAGTACAGTACTATTCTCAGTAAGTCGATTTTCATGAAACTAACAGTCACGCAATAAATTTTTGTGAACATCTAACCGTACCAAATTCTACCCAAGCCGGAAAAAATGGAGAAAATACGGGTAAAATTTCACCCACGCCTGCAAGTATGGCTTTCACACCGCAGATCTTCCACGAAAACTCACAATTCCTCAACAGCATTACGTGAAAACATTCTAAACAGTTTCAGCCAAACCGCTTTTACTTACACAAAATGTGTCACAGTGCCGTTGTTCATAAATCTCACGCTCCATCTACAACTTTTTGTAAAACAACCACGTGCACCACATTTCATGAAGACACGCCAAACAGTCTAGTCGCTGACACTGGGTTACAGACGGACGGACGGACGGACGCACGTGGTCTCCACATAAGGCAGTCTTCGTTTTTTTCAGCTCGTATAAATAACGCCTAACCTAATAAAAAAACAACAAACCAGACCGACACTTGATTTTCTGCTGGGGGACACTATGAAGGTTATTTTCCTTGTGCGATAGCCACTGACGCCATGTGGTCTGACAACTGCACCTGCTGCCTCCATCACCTACCCTGATAACGAATGCAGCGGGTTCCCTTTTCAACATCGGTACTTCTACCAGACTACACGGCGTCCCATCCCAGAAGACAGCAATCTTCGAGAAAATATGGATTAATTAAAGGTCCAACAGGGGGCCGTGCCATGGCTGAGGCTGTTAGTCGCCCGCTTCTCACGGCGGACGCCCGGGTTCGATCCCGGGTCAGTTGATGCGGGATTTGTGGTGCACAAAGGGGCAATGGGACAGGTTTTTTCCCCGAGTACTTCGGGTTTCCCCTGTCAATTTCATTCCAACAGTGCTCCATTACACGGAAAAAATAAAAAACTAATCATCATCATCACAGATTTGCACAATAAGCGTCAAGGCTGCGGTTCGTCCGTAGCGTCTGCTGCGGGGCACTTCACAAAAAAAAGTCCAACACAAGAATAAAACGAAATGTAAATGATGATTTCTTTCTCATCAACAGACGTCCTACTTAAGAAAACTACGAAACAAAGCAACAAAATAACTAAAAATCAGACAAAGAGACACGAGGCAAGGCACAACTTAATTGCATGAGATATCAGAAATTCGCAGTGATGATTAACGCTTAGAGCAGGCCCAACGAACACGTGGCGCGTGGTCAACATGTGACCCGTGGGGACATTTGGAATGAGAAACGTCTTTGGACCCTTTCCCTGGCAAAGCCGAGGCAGAATGCCGAAGTAATTTTGAAAACTTATAAGCTGTTTATTTATGGACAATTACATTACAGTACTAATTTATTTTGTAAAAAATGTACCAAAAACAGCGAAGACCTAGCCTAAGTTGCGAAGTAAATTTATCATACATTTTTCCTCTTATTATCAGTAGATATTAATTGTACACGATGTAAAAGCAAATACACGGGTAAATTTATACATATAATAATTACACGTAAGCTGCACACGGTGGAACGGTGTGTTGAGGCACTGCACTATGAGCCGGAAGGTTGCGGGTTCGATTGCCGATGGTGTCATTGGGATTTTTCATTGAGTAATCCTGCTGGCGCACTATGGCCCTGGAGTCGACTGAGCCGTTTAACATAACTGAGTACTAGGGATATCTCCTGGGGATAAAGGCGGACGGTGCGTAGAGCTGACAACCCTGCACCCTTAACGTGCACACTGTCTGGAAATTCTGACAGTCTCTCATGCAGCCTCTACACGCCTGCATGAAGGTCGCTTTAACCTTTTAAAGCCTAGCGGTAACTTTACGTATCACCAGGTTTAACATTAAAAAATTCTACGTGGTGCCCACATTGCGTTTATGTGTTTTGTACGGATCTCAGAACAAACAGCGATTATTTCCCTATACAGCATTAACTGACTAGTTTTTATAACCGAGACGGAGTGTGTTTACTGCGCGGTACGAACTAGTTCCTTATATACAAAACAGATATGCTTCGTCTTTAAAGGGTTAATTGTACGTACACTTATCCTGCATTCTGTGTACTGAATTTTACGTTGCCCGCAACACACAAAAAGTCTGAGCACGCCTGCCTTAGAGCGTCAGCTGTTAGTATACGTTTAAAATTCAGAAATTCTACGTTCTGCTCACAATGTACATTCATGCGTTGTGTATGGCTCTCGGAAGCGCGATTATTTCCCTGTACAACATTAACTGTCCTTTACAACCAAGAAGGAATGTGTTTACTGCGCGGCACGAGCTGAATCTTTACAAATAATTCGGGTTAATTACAGTTCTTTAAACGTTACAATCCAAACACGAAGTACATACATATACCAGTCAAAAGGCACACACAAATGCGAACTTTCTAGACGTCCATAGAGAAATGGTCTACAAATCTTACACTTTCTGATACAGTTTTGTAATTTCTCCAGTTTCTTTTTTGTTCAAAACAATATTCTACGCTTCCTTAGCCCCTTAACACACACGCAAACATACGACAGCACCACATGCTGTGTCTGTCGTATAGTTCTTAACGACAATAAATAGCAGCTATTTCTCTAAATTGCATTAACTGTTTAGTCTTTACAATAAACCTTCAGCCTGTTTTCTGTGAGGCAAGAACTGAAAATTTGTGCATGATTTAGACTTAAATAGCACTTCAAACGGTCAACGCGTTCTACGAAAAGAATGTAAGAGGAACTGACAGTGGTGTGTACCATAAATTCCTAACTTACAGGATGTAGCACAAAATAATAATTAATAAACATACCACACTTAAAGAAACATAACTTGGGAACGCACCTAACATCATGACATAAGAAACTTTGAGACAAGGTACATGATGACAGTCGGTGATCATATCTTTCAAAAATCTGAAAACGACTTCACGCCCTACATCCTACTTCTTTAAGATCTACTCATTATTATTCTAACATCTAAGCCTCGGTATTCCAAGTGGTCTCTTTCTTTCAGATTTGTCCATGGAAACCCTATATGCATTCGTCCCCTACACCGGCGACACGACATGGCCTGTCAATCTCATTTTTCTTGATTTGATCACCCTAATAATATTTGGTGACGAGAGTCGATCATGGCGCTCCTCATTACGTGACTTCCTCCAGTCTCCTGTTACTTCCGCCCTCTTAGGTCCAAATACAGTTCTCAGAACCCTATTATCGGATACCCTCAGCCCGTGTCCTTCCCTTAATGTGAGAAACCAAGTTTCACACCCATATAAAACAAGTAAAATCACTGTTTCGTTTTTTTCCGTCTTTATATTTTTACAGATAACAAATGGGGAATAAAAGATTCTGGACGCTGGTGTAGTAGGAGGTCCCTGCATTTAAACTGCTCTTAAATTTCTTCATACAACCAATTTTCATTAAAAAATCAGACAGATACGAAAAGAATTCGGGAAGGAAACATGTCCATTCGCCCCCCGCCCCCCCAGACATTTCTGTGAGATTTAACAACAGCGCAGCCCTTGACAATAGCAGACAAATGCGTGGCAGCCGGTGTGAGGTCACACCGGGAATCAGAGTTCACTGCTGGGCAGAGCTTGCCGAGTATTGATTGCCGGAAGTTGCGCTGTAGGTTACGACGCGCCAATCACTGGTTTCTACACGACGCCACTTCAGTTTCGTCGCGATAAAGGGTGTTGACAATATACAAACACAGCCATGAGGTTGCACACAGACCTTGATCCCAGGACCAAAAATTGCACCAACTATTACAGGCATCTTATAGCTTTTACACTGTTCAAACAGTGCATTGTTGATAATCACACAACACTAAGTCCAACAAAATGCACACAGTATTGTTTGCAGATATTCCACATTACAATATGTTGTAACATGTTTCGATCCCTCATGGGATCATCACCATGGATTAGTATCAATGACGACGATCCCCTGACATTCTTCGGGTTGACATCTGAACCGGGAACTGTCGGATGCAACGGGAGAGTGCTGGCCGTCCAACCGCGAGGTTCGGTTCACCGATATAAGAAACATTAGCTTTTCAACTCGCACTGCCGCATAACGAGGATAACACATAAGGAAACATACTCAGTAAAACCTCTGAACTGTGATATTTTTCAACACAAAACTTAGTAAGTTCATTTCGCACCGCACAGCTAAACTAAGGGTTGGACAAACGGGCAGTCTGGGTTAGATTCCCAACAGGTTTTCTTCACAGCATCTAACAAGCGCTGGACACGAAACGGCCTCCTACCCAATGAATATTTCTACAGGTGCGTTATTAGCCACGCTGTCAACTGCTAAGATGACGTAACTCCGCTTATGAAGGAACGTGTAACGAGAACTGGCGCAATAATACACGGACAAATATGACTACTCGCAGAAAAATCCACGTCACTGCCACATTGTTCATATAAAAACCCCACTTGCATTGGCCTGGGATCGAACCCAGCGCCTCGCCGTGAGAGGCACTAACCGTCTGGGCCGTGGAACTATCCTCAAAGGGTACAGGGGGACTCTTTTCCCGGGGTTAAAATTTCCGACGAGTAACGGTGACAGCTACCTCCCAGTACAGCCAATATTAAACCATGGAGCTGTACCTCCACTCTCCATACACCTTAGCGGACTGATGCCAATTACGCAAGGGACAATTTTACTTTAATTCCTAATAAAATACACTGCTCCTGTATTATAATAAGTAATTAAGAAATGTAGTTCTGTTGACATTTTAAAGCCTAGCGGTAACTTTACATACAACCAGGTTTAACATTCAAAAATTCTACGTGGTGTCCACATTGCGTTTATGTGTTTTGTACGGATCTCAGAACAAACAGCAACTTTTGCCTTACAATACATTAAGAGATTGGTTTTTATAACCGAAGTGGAGAGTGTTTACAGCGCGGTACGCACTGAGTCCTTATATAAAACAGATACGCTTCGTCTTTAAAGGGTTAAATGACAGCAGTTTATTCTGGGAATCATGCAACACAAACCGTTCATTTTACGCCAAATCAGGCGGTACATACAGCAACCACTGCGCTTTAAAAATGTAGCTCGTATCACGCTAAACGTCGACTAAATTCAAATTAGTGACGGCAGTAATGTCATGTCAACAATTTAAGATGTCGAGTCGGTGGCACGGGGGGACTGATATTTTAACGAGAGACGCTTTTACAACTGCGCTACTGTATTTTAAGTCCCTTTGGTGCCAAACGTTTGTTTTGCAACACGTATCGACCACGCGGCGCCGCTTGCCTCTTTATCAGGAGCGGTAAATATCCGCAATTAAGACGTCAGTGGCCAACCGGTACCTAAACGTACAGGTGTACCTACAGCTGTGCACGACGCCTGCATAAAAACAGTTCTGGTAAATACGCGGGGTGCATAAATTCCGGGAACCAGGTAGCCCGGGCGACTAAATATCGCATAGTGGCGCCTAGAATTTGTAACTCACCCTTCTGATGCACAGAATTTTGAGGTGGCTACTATATTTTTGGAAAAATTTGTGTACTCGTGGTTAAAACGCATTTTCGTCTTCGTTTCGTCCAAAACAACGCACGGGGAGGTAAAAAAAATTTACATTTGCCCCACTGTTAAGGACCATATCATGAAGACTCAGGATAGAGTGGAGACACACTTCCAATCATTCTTAATCCCCGCACTAGAGAGAAGTCAGTGGTGGGCCTCATGCTCCCGTCGCTTTACCCACAGGAAATTGGGTGGGTGGCAGATTTGCTCTGGATACAAAAATGAAGACAAAAATCTCATGTCACAGAACCCGAATTCTGGTCGTCCAGACGGCTGTCAGTCACTATACTGACAGAGCTATCCCGTATTCTTGAGTAGAAGGTCTAGCCCATAATCCCTTCTCTTAACACAGCAGAGATTATGCACAGTTCACCGACCGCGTCACGGTGGTCACGGTGCTTACCTGAAGTTTGGGTTACCATACGTACTCCTTTTCCCAGATGTCCTCCTTTTGGACCAGGAATTTCCATCTGGGCAGGTTCTTCTAATTTGTAGAAATGTCCGGGGTTTTTTGGTTATTTGTTATTTCGGAAAGCTTTTGCGTATTTTAGGGGCACTAAAACATTCCACTTGTTAAACAAATACATAAGTATCATATTACACTATCACTCTCCGGGTCTAGAAGTACATATGAACTCAGCAGTCGCCCTTCGGGATATTCCGTAAAACTTCGGCAATATTCGTAACTTCTCATTTCCTCCTTCTGAATGATTGCATCAATTAGCAGGGAATGACACAGTATTACGGAGTATCGTTTTGTTTCTTAGTCCTTCCCTCTTCTACCTACTCACAGCAGGTGTCGAAGTTGTTTATTTTCACTTGATCACACTCAGACACACACCACAGTCGGTAGGACTCCTCTGGACGAGGGATCGGCCAGTCCCAGAGAGCTCTACCTGACAACACAAACACTCACAAGAGACAAAAACGCATGCACCCGGCGGGTTTCGAACCCATGATCCAGACCTACGCCTTAGACCTCGCGGTCACTGCGATCGGCGTATTACAGAGTGTAACAGAGAATAAAGTATGAATGGGCACATAAGAAAGAAGACGGCGGCCACACAATGGGCGACAGACTATGCTCTATGTGTATACTACATACCAACTTGCATAATTTCTGTTCTTAATTTTGTGTATTTTATTTAAATTGACAACATTCTGGCTATTAACGTGCCCTCTTTCCTCTGGCCGATGAGTGGGAAGTGTCAACTTTCACTGTGAGTGTTATGTTGTGACCCTAATAACGTACACCTTTTTCAATAAACAAAATAAACAAAGTGGACCTACAAGCCTATCCTTCGCCCACAGACAAAGTTAAGGTATAGCTCCATGCATTCTAAACTTTTCTACGAGTCGCTTCACCCCCCCCCCCTCCCGGGGGAATTTAACCACGACTCATCGGTCGCCCAGCACGTTGCAACGTCAAAATGGATGAAGGTGCATGTTCAATATGAAACCGAATTCTAGGTTTGTGCCTGCAATGTTAAATATACAACTACGATCCAGTAAGTTATTTTCATGAAAGCAAATCACTGAATAACTTGACCTTCACAGAACAATAACGTCTTTATAACGCCTATTCGTTTTATTTTGCATTTCCGTTTCCACGTCCGCGGCAGCCTGCTGACCGTGAAAACAGATGCGATGTATGAAGTAAATATCACAGAACTTCTTACAGTTCATATTTCAAATGTTACTTAACCTTTTAAAGCCTAGCGGTAACTTTACATACTACCAGGTTTAACATTAAAAAATTCTACGTGGTGCCCACATTGCGTTTATGTGTTTTGTACGGATCTCAGAACAAACAGCAACTTTTGCCTTATAAAACACTAAGAGACTGGTTTTTATAACCGAAGTGGAGAGTGTTTACAGCGCGGTACGCGCTGAGTCCTTATATAAAACAGATACGCTTCGTCTTTAAAGGGTTAACCTACAAAATGCCCTAAAGGACGCTTTTACGTTCACGTTCTAATAACTGCGGCTAACACTGACACTCTGGTCAGTAACTCGCTCTCCTTACACTACTTTACTTATTTTGTTCTACCTCCCACCCATTACTAACAGACCCAACAGTGGGCATTACTGCGCTTTTCCTGTCTTTCTTCATGTCTTTTTTTTTTCCTTTCGCTTCTGTACATTTATTATTGTTCACGGTATTATTAATTTCACCATACCGTCCCTACTGGCGCTTTGGGGATTCACTGATAAGGGGGTTAACGTAACAAAGAACTGATACAGACATAGGGGCTATCACACGAAAACACTCGTGTAACGCGGGACGGCCCTCCTGTACAACACAGCCCAACTAAATAAAGCGAGAATACACAGCCTTTGTATCAGTGTTGCAACACTGTACGTACACGCATTACTTCCCATTTTAAAAGCTTGCTGTACCAGGTACACGCCAGCTTCAAACGAAGGCTCTACAGGCGCGTTTCCACAGCAGCTAACAGCCTGTCATGACCGTCTGTCGATGGCAACACATGGAGCAGGGGGACTCCCGCCGGACTACCCTCCTGAACACTGGCTGGTCAGCATCCCAATCAGGCCTCACAACGTCCTGACGGTCTCTAGTGCCCACCCAGTCTTCTATTCGCTGGGTAACGGGTTTATTTCACGGGGCTAAAGCGGGTGGGACGTGGCATTAACCACTCACCTTCGTATACTGCCGAGGTTAGGAACCAATGGAGCTACAGCCCTACTCCCTAGAATGGGCTGGTCATCTGGTAAGAATGTCTGATGATAAGGCTGTAAAGAAACTATTTCTGGGGAAACCAGATGGAAGAAAAAAAAGCAAGTAGACCAAAATTAAGGTGGTTAGACTGTAATGAGCATGATGTGAAATCGACGGGAGTCAACAGATGAAGGAAGAAAGCAGACGACACATCCGTATCGGCTATCATGCTGAAGGTGGCACTAGTTAAACTGTACGGATCGTATGCCAGTGAAGAAGATGCCTCTACTCTAGAATATGCCTTCATGACGTGGACAGGAAAAGCTTTACCTTTCTTTACCCGATTCCTCCATATCTATTTCCGTTCATTGTTCAATAATCACCCCACCATTCGACAGTTACAGACATTAAATATAACTTAAGTAAGTAAGTAAGTAAGTAAGTAACAGCACGAATGTAGATTTTCCTCAAAATCCAGCACCCACCACAAATAACACTGTCCACATGACTTTTCCCCTTCGGTAACAAATGCATTAAAAGCTTCAGCTAACGGTGACGTGAGTTTGAACGTAGCCTGATTTCCTCAAGCACACTCGTTAACGCAGGTACGTTTAACAATAAATTCAGTCTACACGCACCTCGTAGTACACTTACTGTGAGGACCTTGAGTCAAGGAAAGCAACATTAACACTTTTCTGAAGCGAAACGGCGGAACGAAACTGAGGTCGCTTTACTCAGAAGAATATTTCACTGATGTGAAACAGGATGCCAAAAATTAAATGAATAAGCAAACATGATACTCGTGTCACTTCTACTGTTACAAGCAAATTTATCACTGTGCATTCCACGGTGGCATGTGTGGAAGTGGAGGCACAGGTCCACTCATACTCTTACCAGAATCACGCCTAAACGCGGTACGATACAGACAAAGCCATCCGCAAAACCTTCAGAAATATTAATTCGTCTTTCCGAAGCTCCTGGTTAGTTATTTATGAAAGTTTAGGGATGTTTTTAGCTTCGTGGCATGTTTAAATACGAAATTCATATTCCAGATACCATTCCATGGTACTGAAGACGTTTCTCCCTCAAGTTTACTTACAACAATTCTGAACAACTTATATGCTTAATGTTAGTGAACAACATAACACGTGTTCCAACCTTCATACAAGCAACATACGGTGCTTCATAAAAAACGGACTGGACTATAACGCGCACAGACAAACAAAATACTGGAGTTTAACCACCGTCTCATAGGCTCACTCATGTAAATTTCCTACGACATTCAGCTGGAACATCCTTGACACGAGACACATAAAAGTTCCTAACTCAAGAGAATGCAGCTTGCCTGCGCAGCGTGGGTTGCTGCTTAACACTCGCTGCGACGGTTGGGGGAACACATACAGATACTGTCATAAACACGTGTCTCCATCACAGCATGACGTAGCTTTTTCATCTATGACAAGCCTGAAGTCAACTTTATACACAGCTCTAACCATACAGAGCACTACAGAAAATAACTGTATTACCTCACATGCACAAGACACGACTGCACTTCAGCCCAATGTATGTGTAACTGGAATACATCGGTCACTGGTCACAAACAAGGACCGGTCGCCTTTCCCCGGCGCAAACCACTGCCAAGGTCAAATGTAAACTCCTCATTCAGTACGAGTACATGGATGTGATAACAATCAGGCAATTTTTACTTTTAAAATAAGGAAAATAGACTACAAAGGGCCAAACAATTTGTGTTTTATACAGAAGAACATGTACTTTGCGAGCTTCGTGTGTTTGCAGAACACGAATATCTCCTGTAATTTTAACGTTTATACATTCCTTACCGCATCTATACAGCCCCTTTTGATAAAACGGTATATACGCCTGTACCAACAAAGGCGACAATCGGACATGCAGACGAAGGGTCTCGCCATGCGGTCAGACATAGCCTTCTCACCGATAAAACTCGGGTTCAAAATCCAAAACGCCAACGCTGTCAACAAGTGAAACTGTGACGAATCATCCTGCCAACAGTTCAACGGTCATCTACCAAGACCAGGCAATAACCAGCATGTTATTTGGCCCACACCGTACCGGTAACGTTCCTAACTTCAGTTTGTCACGTGATCCGCTCGAATCTCGGACGGTGTACACTGTTCTGAATGAGACTGGTTTTTCTTAGTCCCTCCACACAAATTTCGCAACTGTATCTCTAACCAGGTCACGACCACTTCCTTCAAAATCCTTTATCTAATTCAGTGCAGTCACTCGCCGACTTACGCAATTTCAAACTTGCGTTATTTTTTAAAAGTAAAAAAACATTTTTAAACCGCGCGCCGTATTTTAACTTGTGGGAATGAAAGCGCAGCGAGACGATGATGGCTGGGGGGGGGGGGGGACACTGCTGGGCGATAAGACAGGTGTGGAAACGGTCGTGCTGGGTCCGATCACGTTACAGGGTGCTGGAGCTCGTACTTCAGCTGGACTCCCTCTTACATGCGTACACAGCTGGCCATATGCTTGCTCAGTTCCGAGTGGCGCAAAATTCGCCGGATCATACGCAACGTAACTATTGCGTGGGTCGAATTCCCTGCCATTCAACCATTCGACGCTATGTAGTCTGAGATACAGACAGCGTCGTTAAATAAACAGCAAATAAATAAATAAATAATGTAAAGCAGTCCCATTACAGGCCTGTGCAGGCCCTAAGGGCTCCAGGAGGTTGAGGCTCCCTGGATTTCTAGACAATCGACACATGAAGGTGGTAAGGTTGTCAGCCCTACGCATCGGCCGCCTTTACCCCCAAGGAAACTTTCCTGGTACTCATTTTTACAGGGAGAGTCGACCACAGGGCCATAGTGCGGCCAGAAGGATTATGTTAATGAAAAATTCCAATGACACAATCGGGAATCGAACCTGCGACCTTCCGTCATGTAATGCAGTACCTCAACCAACTGCGCCACCGGGTGCCCCAAATAAATAAATAAATAAATACACAAATAAAAATAACGTACCGGCTCTCAAATATTCAACCCTAACTCGGCGTCGGTAATATTCAATTTTTTCGCATTCTTTGAACAAGGCACACAAAACCAACAAGTCATGGCGGAAGGAGGGTCCACGTTCGTCACAATGCTTCATCTACGAAGCCACTGGACGGATTTCTATTAAATTACGTACTATAATATTACACACATTAAAGCTGCAAGGTGAACAGAATTCCGGCGTCTTGCCGTCCTCTGTTAACTGCGTCGGACAGGATGTGAAACCATATAGTACGAATGACGTGCACAGACCTGCTGAATCCATCTTCAGCTTAGAAAAGTGATACCATAGGTCCGTCCACCTTACATGAAACCCGAACTGAACGTGTATACTATTTCTCCGAAAAGTAGACATACAAAACGCCATTCAATGCGGACTAAGGGGCCGATAGCTAATTTAACATCCAGTTTATTTATTTATGATAGCCGATCCCGGTGGCTGCGCGGTCTAAAGCGTGGGTCTTCGGCCGTTCGCTTGTTGGGACGGGCGGATCGAACGCCGCCGGGGGCATAGATGTCTGTCTCTTGTGAGTGTTGTGTGTCGTCAGGTAGAGGTCTCTGCGACGGGGCTGATCACTCGTCCAGAGGAGTCCTACCGACTGTGGTGTGTCTGAGTGTGATCGTGAAGCCTCGATAACCAGGAGGCCCTGGCCCACTAGGGGCTGTCGCGACATGGGGGAAAAATTATTTATGATATATCTACCGACTCCTTCAATAGCTTATATTGGCAGCATTGAATTGGAAAGCATGTGAAAGGAAAGCGGCGGTGGCCTAACTTGAAATACTGTTTTCTAACATTTGCACGCAGGACAGCAGTTCTGACAGCCGAGGCTTGAACCCAGTATCTCAACAACACGAAGCAAAAGTGGAAACCAAACATTCGCAACGTTCCGTACGCGTTTTGCTTTCGAATATTTTTCGATACGGTGAATTAACCAAATACACCTGTGCGGCAACACATCGACCGTACACAGTTATCTGGAATGCTATTAGTTCTGCAACTAAAAATCCGTATCTGAAATGAATGAACACAAAAACGCCAATGATCTAGACAAAATCACAACGCACACATATGGAAAACAGACCCAACGTGCAGTCTGGTGGAAGGTTTCATTTCACGCATAGCAGTTACATATACTCGGTACACGGCCAATTTTCCTGAACCCGCCACTGCACTGTGACCTCCAACACCCGCCGACCACAATGACATTTACAGCGGAAGCGACTGGAATTAAATCAGTGTAATGACGGCTCCACAACCAAAAACACAGCAGTTACTGCGGCCGTCTGCACGGCACGAAACGACGTAGAGACAAAACGACTGGACACGAAAATACTCAACGAGTGTTAAGCCCGGAGCAGAGTCGGTATAGTCGACAGGGCTTGATACTCAAAGAATCGCGTTTCGACTCCCGGCAGACGTAAAAGTTTGTCCTGTTCTCAAAAGTGCCCACATCATGCTCTGGATACCACCAAGTTTCCTAGTAAATGGGTACCTGGCGTTCTTTGCTGCGAATAAAGCGGACAATAAATTCTTTTACACACATATCAGCTGAAACTCAGGGTGGTGATACATTAATGGGTTTACAAGCGCTGGTAGCACAACGTGTCAAACCGCAGTTGGACCGGATAATATACAGTACAGCGTCTTGTGACCAGTACCACGGTCTAACTGTGTACTGCATGTTACGTCGTTCTCACGCCGTTTCTACGGCAACAGTGTTGCTTAAATAACACTATGTATTCCTGCCGACACAACATTTATGTATTATTGTTTTTTTCAAACACTACATGTTTCGATCAAGCCGATTATCATCAGATGTTTATTTTACACAAAAACTTAAAACTCGAGGTAAAAATGTTGATTTTTGCGAGATATCACAAATGATATACAATATCAATTACAGTCGATTTATAATTTGCATTTTATATAATTTGTGAGATCTCGCAAAAAATTTACATTTTTTACCTTGAGTTTTAAGTTTTTGTACAAAATAAACACCTGATGACGATCGGATTGATCGAAACTTGTAGTGTTTGAAAAAAAACAACAATCAATATAGGTAGTGTCAGAAGGCATACGTAGTGTTATTTATGTACTTATCTATACACAACGGGACGGATATCGTCAAAAACAATGTTATTTCTACGTATTTACTGAGATGGCAGCACAACGTTCGAAACTGTGCCACTTAAAATATACAGATGGAACTCAGTTCACGGCTTTTAACGTAACAGATGTGATTTATGAAGAAGAAGCTAACGGACCAGGGTACGGAACAAACGATTTCCCGTCGAATACAAACGAGTCTTACCAAGCAGTGTTACAACAACTATCCTGTGGTCAGTGTGTATGACGTGTACCTGCTATGCCACTAGGGGCTGTATTCGGTCCACATACAGTGCTTAACACGATGCACTATTTTATTACTAAATACAAAACATTCCGCATTAAAAGTTGCAGCAGTATACCGATCCGACGACGCTTACGAGGAGTCACATACACAACTGTTTTTTCTCATTCGCCCATCAACAAATTTATTTCTCGCTCCAGTCCCTTTGGTTTTCTTGTTCTTTCTTTACACCAAGCAGACATTATTTCAGTTAACAGGAAGGAAATTTCCGAAAGCGTCACAGGGCGTGTCCCGCATTCACCTGAATTTCCATTGCACATAAACGGTGAATACTTTTACTATCCACCCGATATCTTCCTTTGCATAATACCCCAGGCACTCGTATGCTTTCCACAAAAACTACTCGTCATCACACTTCGATTCTCACAGACGACAAAACATAATGACTCATGCAGTATTTTGGTTCTTCCTCTCTTGTTTAACAACGCTGTGTTGATTACGTCGGTTATAAAGCATGGGGAGACGCCAGTCACGGTGAATTAGCTGGGAAGAATGTAGCATGTGCCTGAGACTGCAGACAAAAGTCAGTCATTACGGACCTTCGGTCGGTATTGCTGCCTCGCCCTTCGTCGGTAAAATGTTATCTGTATGTGGTACAAATACTTATCCTGTGAAGTTTCCTCTCATGAATTTTAAACTTCCACACGGTGCATATTTACAGCACCGTCACTTCGTATCATTCGTCAGGGGCATAATGTGCAAGGTGAAAAGGTAAGGGTCACGTTGTCCCTATCCACGCCATAAAGGCACATTGGGGGGGGGGGGGGGGAGCCAACTCACTCATTCTTAACCTCGGCACTAGTACAGGCGAGTGGTCAACATCATGCTCTGGCCCCTTTACCCCCCGGACCCCGGACACTGGGTACGCCCCGTGACACTTCCGGACGATTTGGAGAAGAGAAAAATATTTTGACTCTCCACCGATTCGAACCCCGGATCGTCCAGCCCGTAGCATAGCCGATATACCGACTACGCCATCCCGGCCCCATAAAGTACAAAGTCCTTATTTTATGTGACAAACATCGTTTGTTATTTCCTGCCGGTATCAAGCGGCGTGTGAAAACGGTCGGATGTGCACAGCACGTTAATACGACAAGCAAGCCGACGGGACCTGACACACAAGAGTGGATCGAGGGACGCGTTGGTTATCTGTGGAGATCGTAACTGGACATGAGAACTGTTGAATTCGTTTGGAAATTCAGAGCGCGTCCTATGGCATAAATGCAATATGTAATCACTGTTGATTCTCCACAAATAACACCTGCAACGAATAAAAAATCCTATCTGTTATATTCTGATGGGATAGGCTTCTCCAAACGATGGCCGACTAACCGGATGCAATGTTCCACTCCGGTGCCTCATACGTAATCACAGAGGCCAGACACTTGCCCTGTTGCGCGTAGTTCTGAATTGACAGCGCATACAGAGCAATGTAACAAGTTACGTACAGAATGTGTTTGATACAATGTCTCGAATGAAGCCACCCAGACTCCCGACAGCCTTAAAGCGGCGTCGAATCATAAACTGCCAAAAATCCAACGCTGTGGTCGAGTAAGCAGCACACTGGCCTCGTATTCTGGAGACTCCGCGTTCAAGTCTCAGTCCTGAGCCAGGCTATTCTGAGCTTGTTTTTTGGTGTTCTTCAATTTCTTCGGGCAAAGGACGATCTCAAGTCAATAAGCGAATGGAAACGGAATAAAGCTAAGGCCAGGGAGCACAATCGTTCTTGAGAAGCTAAGACTTCCCCAGATAGTCAAGAAATTCCGCGTATTTTATGAAACCCGAAGATTCATTACCGTGGTCACAAAAGCCCCATATTTGTCCACACTGCAAGCCATATACCCCAGTCCACGTCTTCCCATCCTAGTCCTTTAAGATGTATTTTAATATTATCCTCAAATGTACCGTCACGGTAAAGGAAGGTGGAAGAGAAAAGTTCTTCAGAAACGTTGGTACATTCTTATCGGACGACACGGCGTCACATTCCTGATATATATTCACAATCTTTTTTTGGCATCGCGACTAAACTGGCGCTGCGGCCCACCCAAACACCGACGACGCAATCAGTACCAGAGTGCTGGGGGGGGGGGGGGGGTGGTGTCTTTTATCGGGGTATGACGACCGGGACTAGCTGTGCATTCGCCTGCACCCAGCGCAGAGGTTAGCAATGCGATATACCTTTATGTCTTCACGTGTCTACACAGCGCAGTGCTTATGCCAGCACACGGCCAAGCACCGCACTTCCCACTGGCTGTAGGCAAACTGTGTACTTTATGCACATTACGTGCACGAACTGACAAAACACTGCTGTGACGTGAAAGTTGTTTACTGTTCAGAAAGCTGATGTAACCAGCTCATTTATCTTGAAAATCACCGTGGCATGCGTTAATAAGGACTTTTCTAGACTGCTGAATATGTTCGTAGTCCCCACCTCCTCCACCTGCTCACAGCAGGTGTCGAGGTTTTTAATTTTCACTTGATCACACTCAGACACACACCACAGTCGGTAGGACTCCTCTGGACGAGGGATCGGCCCGACGCAGAGACCTCTACCCGACAACACAAACACTCACAAGAGACAAACATCCATGCCCCCCAACGGAAATCGAACCCATGATACCAGCAAGCACTCGGCCGCAGATCTGCCCCTTACATCGCGCGGTCACTGGGATCGGCGACTGCTGAATACGTCTGTGTCAAACTCGGTAGCCGCTACACAATTAACTGAAAGTATCGGGTTCGGATACGAATTGACACATGCATTTTGTGTTCGGTTTTGTGTCAACGCGTAAGGAAGGTATCTCTGCAACCACAGTCAAATTTACGAAGAAACTGTAGGAAGATTTGAAGTTGTGAGGGCAGTGACAATGGAGAATCAAATGCCCTGGGATATAACGTGTCGAGCGGTAAATAGGCACCGACGTCTCAGACGAAATTGCTGCCTCCATCTTCAGCCTCTTCTGGGACTATGCATCCTGAAGACCATATCAGCAAGTTCCATCAAAATGACGGTATGAGTATTTACCAACAGACACGCGGCGTCACAACCCAGAAGACTTGGATATTAACCCTTTAAAGACGAAGCGTGCCTGTTTTATATAAGGACTCAGTACGTACCGCGCTGTAAACACTCTCCACTTCGGTTATAAAAACCAATCTCTTAATGTTTTATAAGGCGAAAGTTGCTGTTTGTTCTGAGATCCGTACAAAACACATAAACGCAATGTGGGCACCACGTAGAATTTTTTAAACCTTTAAAGACGAAGCGTATCTGTTTTATATAAGGACTCAGTGTGTACCGCGCTGTAAACACTCTCCACTTCGGTTATAAAAACCAGTCTCTTAATGTTTTATAAGGCAAAAGTCGCTGTTTGTTCTGAGATCCACACAAAACACATAAACACAATGTGGGTACCACGTAGAATTTTTTAATGTTAAACCTGGTGGTACGTAAAGTTACCGCTAGGCTTTAAAAGGTTGAAACTAACAGAACTCGGGGAATGACCGCGAACACTCGGTTTACCACCATCTTTCGTCTTTCCTTCTCCTTTTCAAATGCATGGATTCGATCACTCGCTTTAAAGGTCACTACAAACTATCTCGACGTATGAGGGGGCAAATAACAGGTGAGTGGCGCAAACTGCATAACGAGGAACTTAAAACTGCACATACGGCGTACGTACTCATTACAACACATGTATTACCATCAACCCGTACATAACACCGACGTACAACGTAACAAACTTTAAAAAACTGCCAACATGTTTCGCTGTAGCAGAACATCATCAGGGGAGACACACGGAAAACTTTAAAAATACACAAGCCTAGTTGGTTAGGAATTCGTTAAAAAACATGTTGTTAAAATACCACATGACGCCGTGTGTTAAAATATTATACAAAAGTAACTGATGCGTTGTAACTGTTCATCTATGAATGTGCCCAGATAGTGCGATGTTACACCGGAACTAGTCGGGAGTCTTATAAAGTTCGTTACACTGTATTTCAATATTGCGTACGAGTTGGTAGTAATACATATTGCGTAACAAGGGGCTTCATAATTTGCACTCATTCACGCAAATAAGTGATTATTAGGGCATTAAAATTAAGGAGAATTGGGTGGAAATGGAAGGTAGCGCGCACGTGAAAGATGTTTTTGTCGGAAAAACTGAAATTCCCAGTTGGCAGACCACGGCGTAGCATCGAGAACACTGACATTAACAGTCGAACTCGGTTGCAACGACATCGGTTTAACCCTTTAAAGACGAAGCGTATGTGTTTTATATAAGGACTCAGTGCGTACCGCGCTGTAAACACTCTCCACTTCGGTTATAAAAACCAATCTCTTAATGTTTTATAAGGCAAAAGTTGCTGTTTGTTCTGAGATCCGTACAAAACACATAAACGCAATGTCGGCACCACGTAGAATTTTTTAATGTTAAACCTGGTGGTATGTAAAGTTACCGCTAGGCTTTAAAATGTTAAGTGACACCTCGCATATAGCGTCAGATATTGTGTGGTACCAATTCATTCCTCACTGTTAACCATAACATTATACTCCTCGGTTGGAATGACACCCGTTTATAACGACACAAAATATTCAGTCCCTTTCATGACGTTATAACCGAGTTCGATCGTATTTGAAGTACACAGGGCGCATGTGGACCGGTCCAGAATAGAGCTCAGAACTGGATCCTTGTGAAGAAGGCGATGAACATACTACGAAATATTAAATATGAACATACGATTTGTACAAAAAAGTGAATATCTCGGATGTATGGGCGAATACTGGCTATTCAAATAGCAGTTTCAGTTACACAGACACAGCCTACGGAGAAATGCCTGTTTTGCAGTAACGTCACCTTCAAAACGCGAGACACGTGTAAAGTATTACAACATCCCCGACTACTGCCGCCTTATCGCATGGACTTTGCCACGAACCTGCAACGTTATGTTGATGGTGATTGTAGGTGAGTGGCACGGAGTGGAGGGCCCTGGCGGACCAGCGCCGGTGTCTGCTCTCCTCGTCGTCATCACTGCCTCGATCGACGTCCTCTCCCAAGTAGTGCACCTTCTCATACCTGTCCAGGTACCTGTAAGTATACCAACACAAACAGGATTGGACAGCTGCAATCGATACCGGGGTACAGTCACGTCATCGTGTTCGGACCATGTCAGAACAAGCAACTGTTACACTGAAATGCGAGATTTTTATCGGGCAGTAACGACACTATTCAGCCATAATGACACAAGTACCTCATGGCAATTTTAATGTTTTCCATACCGTGTTTCTACCCGCTCACAGTGAGTGTCGAAGCTGTTTATTTTCACTTGATCACAGACACACACCACAGTCGGTAGGACTCCTCTGGCCGAGGGATCTGCCCGTCGCAGAGACCTCTACTTGACAACACAAACACTGTACAAGAGACGAACATCCATGCCCCCTGTGGGATTCGAACCCACAATCCCAGCAAGCGCTCGGCCGCTACGCCTTAAACCGCGCGGCCACTGGGATCGGCTCATTATATATAACAGAAACATAGCTTGGGAGTATACTGTTACTTATTGGTGCGTGTCCCGTTGTTGGATACACAGTGATGACTCATCCTTGCGTTAATCACCGGCGCAGACGGCAAGCCGACGTCTTTAATACATATCCGTCGCAATTATGCCGACGTAATTTTCCTTTTATTAATTACTGCATATTCTGTCTGAGCCCGACTTTCTTTCCTGTGTTAGAAATCTGGTCTTTTGCTAATGAGAGTAAATAACACAGTTGGCGTCAGGGGAGAGGGAGGCTCATTTTGGGATATTCATGGGGAAGACTGACAGAAGTGGGAGTGGCCTGCTGGGTACGAAACAGCGTGCACGGACGCTGAAGATCTCCGTACTATTGTGCGACGTAATAATGAGTGCAGAGCGAGAGGTAACGGTCACCCTATAACACGCCATGAAGGCACACACAGGGTGTAGAAGTATATATGATATGATATTTATTAACTGGAACTGGGTTTACACCCGGTGGCAGTGGTCTGTACACTGTACACAAATAGAAAAGAAACAACTGTATACATAAAGAGAAACAATACACAAAACAATACAAAAACACAGAACACGCCGAATAAAAAGCAAAACGTGCAAAGTATAAAATAATCATAAAAGGAATAACAACAACATAGAACGAGTATTTTAAACACAACAAAGGGCGAAAAGACATAAAGCAAATAATTTAGGTAAACGAAACAATGAGACAAGTATACAAAACAATAAGACGACATACAATACAGTAACCCAAATCCCAATTATAGCCCTGCTCTTTTCTTAACCTCGGCGCTACATGGGGATGAGTGGTTAACACCACGCCCCGCCCGCTTTACCCCCTGAAAAGAGACCCAGTGTCCACCCCACAGTAGGATGGGTGGGCCTCAGGGCCTGTCTGGACGGGTGCGGAGAATCTCGCCCCTACCGAAGTTCGAGCCCCGGACCGTGGAGCCCGTGGCGAGTCATTACACTGACTACGCTGTCCCGTCCCGCGTACAGCAAGAGAAACAACTAAACTCGGCGAGGACGTCAATATTGCCAGCTATAGCGAACCTCCGTCGGTGTCCTCCATCTTAACTGCATACCTTTCTGCTGCTCCTCTCTGCGCCCACTGCTTACCCGAACGAACTGAGATTAATCCAATATGCCAAGGGACATTCGCCACCCTATGTTAAAGATTGGCACCGCACCACAGCTGACGGCAAGGTCAGCTATAATAAACAGATCATAACACATAAATACGTACAGTTCTACCCAAAAATGTGGTATACATAAGAAAGCTACAGAGCATTTGAACAAATAAACAGCTCACAAAACCAAAACGTTTTACTTCTCCGCCTCGAATACTGACACGCGCAGTTAACACGAGGTACATAACACTACGCCATGTTTTATTTTCAAAATAGCTTAGTATCGGAAGTCAGGATCGAGTGGGCGTCGCTCATACTTTGTATTTACGAGGTCTCGGGTTCAAATCTCGGCCCGACAGCCGGTTTCTCGCTGCGGTCCTTCAACCCATTCAGTCAAATTTCGAAACATATGAAATTACGCCAGGACCGATAGCTTCTACATCCTCGAAAATCCATTTCTCACTAATCAACACGCCATTCGATGCTTTGTACACTGAGCTAATGGCAGCGTCGTGAAATAAATGAAAGTAAAGTTAACCCCGTCCACGGCATGAAGGCATATAGGAGGAGAAGAAGTATAGCTCCACTCATTCTTAACCTCGGTGCTAGACGGAGGTGAGTGGTCAGTATCACACCCCGGCCGCTTGAACAAGAAACCCGGCACCCATTGTATAGGAGGCTGTGTGGGCCCCACAGCCAGTCTGGACGAACCCCCAACGTCCACCACGTAGCCTAGTCACTATACCGACTCCAACAAAATAAATAAATAAATAAACGATTATGGCATCTTGGGTTGTGACACTGAAGTCTTGCCGGCGGATATGAAATTTTCCAAGAAACATGCTGCTTTCATCTTCCCCACTGAGAAGACTACACACGGTGTCATGACCCAGAGGACATGCACCCATGGAAACCTCTAACCTCACATCCAATAAATGCAGGCCATTTCCCAATTAGCATATATTCCTTCACGAAGGAGGCGAATTCAGGTTTACTTAAGAAGCTGCCACATTCTTGTCGCTTTCAAAACAAAACCACATACAATTCAAGAACTGAAAATCTAAACATGTTGAAGTTACTGACATCCCCGTCGTCCACTAGGGCGTTCCTGAGGGAACGAGGCCGGTTGGCACCGTTCCTAACTGGCACTGAACAGCCAAAGGAATTACTGCGACCTGACGTAGTACGGCGGTGTGGCAGCAGCAGATCGCCACTACTGCCAGCCACACCGTTCGGCCGCCGGGCCCGTACTGAGGCCACAGCACGGCGTGCACACTGCTAGCGACTAGCAGGAAGCGCCCCCACCATATCGCAAGGGTCGCATCTGGGCCCTTCTGGCATTACTCTGGTCTCACATATAGCACGGGTTGCCTACCGTTGAACACCCCTGTCCTCAGCCAACAAGGCCACGCCGACAATGTCCGACCATACGTCGATAGCACGATGATGACGACGAATTAGAAAACCGAGAAAGCTGGCTGCAGTGGTACGGCTTCTGAATTGCAATCGAGAGATGCCAGGTTCGAATCTCAGCCAGAAAAACATTGCCATGATGGAGGTCCTCGTAGTTTTATGCACCCTCTGCTGGCAAATGCCGGCACAGTGCTTCACTATATACGAGTGTTTCCTGCCACATTCTTTGCCGTTCATTACCCGCTGCTATTCTAATCATTCGACGCTACACAACATGCACAACTGCCAACACCGCATAATAAACAAGCTGTGACGGTAATACTACTAGGCCTATAATAACAATAATAATAAAGGTAAAGTTGTCCCTGTTCACGCCATGAAGGGATATAGTTGGGCAGAGATGCAACTCCACTCATTCTTAATCTTGGCACTAGATGGGAGTGGTCAACTTGACGCGCCGGCCGCTGTAACCCCCGGAAAAGAACCCCAGCACCCACTGAACACGGCCCCACAGCCGGTCTATACGTTTTGGAGAAAAGAAAAATATCTTACCCCTGCCGAGATTCGACCCCGAGCCGTCGATCCCGTAGCCCAGCCGCTATACTATGCGTAATAAATAAATAAATAAATAATAATAATAATAATAATAATAATAATAAGCTTTTGGAAGTAGTTGTCGCCGAATTCACAATCCAACCCCGGAATTTGC
Organism: Coptotermes formosanus; assembly: GCA_013340265.1. Lineage (NCBI taxonomy): Eukaryota > Metazoa > Arthropoda > Insecta > Blattodea > Rhinotermitidae > Coptotermes > Coptotermes formosanus. The sequence goes on along the minus strand of BLKM01000460.1, from coordinate 950,107 downwards.
CAGAAGCGACTAAGGAAACTCACAAAAAATTCAAGGTAGGCTACGCCACGGTTGAAATTCGAATAACGCCCTTCCTGAGCACAAGAACAAAGCGTTACCGCTACACCAACTTGTTCAGTCAAACTGGTGGTCCCCGGTATAAGGGCAACGACTGGGCCCCCATACCCCACGAATTTCCGACACACATTGCAGTACGAGAATTACTGCTGTAGCCTTAAGTCCACTAAGTTTTACATGCGGAAGAAGCAAATGTGACTGTTATGTTACGTGGGAGGATACCCTTACCAAGTACGTGACGTCTAGTTTGCCCTGCCAGCCACTTTTAAAGCCTAGCGGTAACTTTACATACCACCAGGTTTAACATTAAAAAATTCTACGTGGTGCCCACATTGCGTTTATGTGTTTTGTACGGATCTCAGAACAAACAGCAACGTTTGCCTTATAAAACATTAAGAGACTGGTTTTTATAACCGAAGTGGAGAGTGTTTACAGCGCGGTACGCACTGAGTCCTTATATAAAACAGATACGCTTCGTCTTTAAAGGGTTAACTGCGGACTGAGCGAAGACAGGCCCAGTACAGTTATGTTACTCGGCTGACACATGGCATCACAGGCACACGTCAGCTGCTCGAAAAGCATAACTGACAGAACGGAAAAGAAAGCGTGACGTCAAATCAGCTAATGTCGCTTTATAATGCATAACTTTCGCAACTTGCGGGAATACTAATAATAAAAAAATACATCTCAGATGATGTGGGACCCGGTTCACTGCACCGTCTGCACATGTGCAGGATATGCCACTAACAGCCACGGCGCAGTGACGTCACTCATACAGAACACCTGCATTATAAAATGACAAACGCAAACACTACAGCTTCATCGGTTAGACTAGCCTAAAACGGGTTATCATAAAACGATATGGTTCCGGGGTCTTCCCACATGCCTTTCAACCTTCCGATTCAGCTACTGCTTTTAGTTCTGGGTTCTATATCCGACAGGGACAACACATTTTTACCTCTTCAAAACTTGTAACCCTGCTTAGGGCCCACCGAGATTCCTATTCAATTGATGCTGGGGGCTACGGCCCCGAGATAAAAAAGCTGGGGAGTAAAGCTGACTACTCACCTCCATCTAGCGCCTAGGTTAAGAGTGAGTCAAGCTACACGTATGCTCACGGCGGGTACATAAACTTAAAATCCTCCCTGTCCACGGTACGAAGGCATTCGCGGGGAGTACAGGTATAGCTCCACTCATTCTCAACCTCGGCACTAGATGGATGTTAGTGGTTAACCGCATGCCACAGCCGCTTTACCTCCACGGAAAAAAACCGCGGTACCCACTCAACAGGAAGCTGAGTAGACCACAGAGTCCGTCTGGACTTAGAAAAAAAACAACTTCATATTCCTTTACATCTCTTCATACCCGCAAAAGGAAAAGACAGATGTGACGCCGCTGTAAACATTTTATTTACTCTAAGGTAAAGGGTTCCTCCCTGACAAAGGCTTAGAAACTTACATCATTAAGTTAATGGCTCATATAAACTACCCCATAAACAAGGCAGGAAAGGTGTTCAGAGAAAGGGAGGCCTATAGATTATTTTATAAACGTCTTCTTTGTTACTACATTGCATTCCCACCGACCCTGATGTTCCACCACTGCAGGTGCAAAAATAGACTCGCAGAAGAGCCTGCCATCACGTACACCACACAGTACAATCACAGTAACTTTGGTAATGTAGTCTAGATTTCAGGGGTGCATAGATGTAAAAAAAAATCTAAAAGTCGCCTCAAAATTTCAGAAGGGTGGCATAAAGCAATCCATACTGAGGACCCATAAATATTAGACGCCGCCGCACAAAATTAGTCGCCCGGGCTACCTGGCTCCCGCGATTTGTCCGCTTCTGTCTAGTACCGAATTGTACCTAAAATTATCAACACACCGGCTGTTACCAAACACTTACCGACTCATAACAAACTGGAATACTGACCACCCAAACCATTTGCCAACTAACGACACAACTGCAGCGGATGAAACAGCGTCAATAAATTATCTAAGGACTGATAAAGTATCTACGTCATACGAATTAAAACATACTACACCCTTCTCCCGAAATGTGTCAATATAACACGTGGTCACACTTCGGTAACACGAACTCGGTCATAAATGACAAATTAAGTCCTCAAACCTACGCCAATACGGAAATGTGGGTAAAGCGACTCTCATAAATACTTTCCCAACTCCTGTAAAGGCCTGTCTATTTTGTGTCTGTCTGTCTGTCTGTCTGCAGAGATCTTGATTGAATATCATATTTATTACAGTCCTCACCCGAACTTATTTAACAGACAGCCACTGAGAATTATACATTAAAAGCTTAGGCAATGAAACATATGTTACAAGAACAAATACAGTCGAACCCGGTTATAACGACACCGGTTTATATGACACCTCGCATATAGCGTCACATATTCTATGGTACCAATTAATTCCTTTCTGTTAACCATAACGTTACACTACTCCGTTACAATAATACTCGTTTATAAAGACACAAAATATTCAGTTCCTTTTATGACGTTACAACCGAGTTCGACCGTATATGTGACCACCAACACGCACATTTTATGTGCATTTTCTTATGGTTTTGTTTTCGAAATAATGCCCGTCAAATACGAATCTGAACTTCGTGAAACGCTATATTAGGGGCAACCCTAGGCAATGTTAAAGTCAGCACAGTTGTTTTCCCCCCGATAGGTAAGGGCCCGGGGTAGTGCAGTCGTTTTAGTGACTATTCTACGGGTTCCACGACCGAGGTATCACGGTTCGATTCCCGGATAGGGTTGGACATAGGTTTTTCTCTCCCCCCAAATTCCCAGACCGGCTCTGGGACCCCCACGGCTTTCTATTTAGTGCGTATCCGAGAATCATCGCGCTACAGACTTCATTACATTGAATTCGCTTCAAACTGTGATGTGGGTATGTCACGATGTAGTATGGTAAGTGTTTAGAATCGTTTCGGACAAAAGTCTTCATATTCTACCCTTAAGACAGAGATACAATGTTCCTCCGAAACATCGATAGCCACTACCAACCTACAAGGTAGAGATTACAGCATAAATCACCACCATAAAAAACTCAAGCCTGATGCAGGCTATCTCTTTTATTAGCAACACCCTGTCACTAGGTTATTAATCTGTTTATCATATGATTCTAAATGTAATTATTCTCGCAAATGTTTTGCTAGTACAGCATCACACGACTCCTCTGCTGAAAATGATCACATCCACTGCCACACTTGTCACATACTGTCTTTCACTGACTCCACTTTCCACGTTCTACAGCCGTCACTGTCTGTAATCAACAGCGCCACCGCTAGCCATCTACATCACATTTCTCGTCAGCGAACCTCTCAGTGTTTTTATGGTTCAATCCCATGATTTTCAAGTATTCATCACGTTCCAGCTGCATCACTTAGATCATTCAGTTGCCAGTCAAGTTGTCACAGGGACCATCTCGCCCTCGGAGGACCAAGATGTGTGCAACGAAGCGGAACGCACGTGGCACTCCGCGACCAACCTACCGAACGCCGTAGCCGACACACACTACAGCGCGACAGAGACCTAAACGGATCCCAAGCTAGGCCACGGCAGGCGATGCACTCAGGGCGCGCTCTGTCCTCCACTACTAGCTCAGCTCACCATATGACTGTGAATGGCAAGGCAACTCAGTGAGAGAGGGGGAAGAGGAAGAGGGGTGTCCGCCGCGCGTTTCATTCACAAGTTCCGTCGTGCCGCCGCGGCGCGAGGCCCCGAGGTTGCCGCCACTTCCTACTACTCGATCCCGGCCATCCAAGTGGGTCAATGTGAACGGGAAGAGTGAGGGGAGGTTAGGCGTGCATATGTGAGTCACACGCCGCAACTAGTGCGGGGATACCCTACACCGGCCCGTGCAGTCCGGAGGTCGCCGATATACTGCAGTCTCACATGCGGTGGGTCTTCGGTGCGTCACACACGACACATCGTCGGACAACCGCCCGGGCTGTCACAATGCCTCAATGCCAGCAGGTCACTGTGCACACTGGACTACCGGGACTCGACTGTCGGCAGGCTGTGGATTTTGACTTCTTCACAACATTCAGAACGAGCCGGTGACCCATACAGCCTCCTTATACGACGCTCGACTTATCACGAGGACGCTTCACCGCCACGACCCACATACGCCTTCAAGGTATAATGCTACTGTACGGGTACACTGCCGACAGCCGGTACACTGACTATTCTAACAGGCAAAACGTGCAGAACGGCTCTGCGGCCCAACCAGTCTCCTGTCCCAGGAGTACCGAGACATCTTTCCCTAGGGATAAACCGTCCGCGGCGTGAAACTGACCAGTCGCCTCAATCTAGTGAAGGTTACGAATGAGTGGAGCTATACTGCAGCTTCCCCATGTCCTCATGGCGTGCACAGGAAGACTTTCCCTTTACAAAGGTAACTCCCCATTTACCAGCTTTCTTCCTACGCCGGCGCAAAGAATGTAATACGTGATAAAGCCACAAATGGATTACAGAATGGTGACCACCCTACTGGATATAAAACAAAAGACAGTTGTTGACATTCTTCTACAAACGTCCCGCTAGTTATGACACTGTGTAAGATGTGTACACACGAAAATGGGCAGGAATAGCGTAGTCAGTATAGCGACTCGCTACAGGCTGGACGGTCCGGGGATCGAATCTCGGCGGAGGCGAGATTTTCCGCACCCGTCCAGACCAACCCTGGGGCCCACTCAGCCTTCTATGCAATGGATACTGGGTCATCCCAAGGCGTAAAGCCGCCGGGACGTGGCGTTAACCACCCACTCCGCCCCATCAAGCGCCGTGGTTAAAGAAAGAGCACGGTTTTACCTCTATTCCCCCTCTGGGTCTTAGCGGCCTGTTGCAGGGCGAACACTATCTTTTACCTTTACACACGAGACCACTTCCTATAACCAGTGCCATAAAAACGTCTCCGACTGATCGAGAGACCGCCAGTCGTAAAGCGATCTGCAGTTGTCATAATTCAGTGCTACCCACGCGGTCCGCACTCTTCGACACAACTGAAGAGAGTTCAATGTCGTGGCTCCAGTAACTCCGCCAACACCTAGAGATTATGTGGCACTAAATGCATTTTAAACCCTCCGTCTCTAGGATACATCAATAACGGAGGTAGAAGGTTCCTCCGAAAAGTCGATGCTTAAGAACCCGCTATGGACAAATCCCAGAATACTCCAATCCCACTCATCTTAACTTACTGGCAGCAGCAATGCTCAATACCAGATACGTTCCGGCAGCAAGAATAGGAAACACCACCGCATGAACACCAAGCAAATATTCAAGCAAACCGGCTCCATTTTCTCTTGAATTTTTTTTCTTCATTTCATCTCCGCATTAAACAGTATCGTTTAGTAGACTCAGTTTTACACTGATTGTCATATCTTAACGGGATCAGACGCATGTAAGTGCCCTGGACTGAGACTTTAATACGGACATAAAGCACATTTTGTACTATCTGCAAATCGACTTCCACAGAACACAACTACAGCATGCAATTAATATGTGCCACGCCATACATATACACGCTGGCTATATATTAACTGCAGGAATATATATACCTCCGGATTTAACTGGACATAAAAATGTTACTGCCGAAGGCAAAATTTTCTCACTTTACGACTCCGGGAATGCTGACAACAGCAGTTATTAAACGTGGCGTTTTGCTCTTATAGCCAGTGCTGTCAGTGCTCCATGCCAACAAGCTGCCTTCATGGCCAACCAGCTGTATGTGCGTTGTTAAAGGCATTATTCGTGAACATATGCAGCATTTGCTGCCTTTCTCTGTAAATGCTTAACCATACTGAGCTGCACATGTCACAGCTCAGTTCCCAACCTCACATGAAGCACACTGAGTCCCCATTACATTAGACCAACTGAGTAATGCTGTTCGGGGAAAGGAAGGCCACTTATTCTGAGAATTATAGGAAAAACAAATCCATAATGTGGACAGAATTCTTTATTGCCGATCCTGGTGGCCGTGCGCTGCAAGACATGGGTGTGAAGCCGCTCAACTGGTGGGATCGCGCGTTCGAATCCTGTTGACTGCATTATGTTAGTTCCTTGGGTTTGTTGTGTGCTCTGCAGGTAAAGGCCTCTGCGATGTGCTGATCACTCGTTCAGAGTTAACCTCTTAGTAAAACGTACACAAAAATAAGTTACGAATTCTCAAACGTTACACAATTTTGGAGGCCACCTATATGTTACCTTCCTGACTCATATTCCAAGCAGTACAATACCGCGCGAGTTCCATCAGAAGTCGAGACGACTCGCTCCATGGCTCTGCGGCCCTCTGACCGCCCTGGCCTCCTTAATTGCAGACACCCACTCTGCTGTATTTACTGCCTTCTGCCGCCATCTTTTCACGTTCATCTCCCGAAGATCCTTTTCAACATTTTGAAACCATCTCAGTCTTCATCTTCCCATTGTTCTCCTCCCTCCAGTTTATTCTCAGGTATCTTCTTGACCGCTCTTTCATGGTCCCTTCTCAAAATATCGATCATGAATCAGAAACGTGTCCTAACCTACCGATACACAGTTTTACAGGACACAGAAAAAACTTGACAGATCATTAATAGACCAGCAGTTAAACCTGTTATGTTTTTACGAAAATATAAAGGGAAGCAATTTTTTTTGTGGACACGAACATGTTGACGGAAGGTGTGTTTGCAAACCCGCTGTGCAGTAATGTGGGAATCTCAGATTGATGAATTTTGTGGGTTATGACAAACTGCTGTTTAATGAGCGATATGTTCTGTCCATTCCAATGTTTTCTTTATACTGTCTGCAAAAATGTCAAATTCTTTACACATTTCCTGCAAATCTTTCTCTCCACATTTCTTGTTCTAACAAGGGTCCATATATCCTCTCAAGGTCTTCCTTTCCGGGGGAAAGTACAGTCTTGTAAATTAACCCTTTAAAGACGAAGCGTGTCTGTTTTATATAAGGACTCAGTGCGTACCGCGCTGTAAACACTCTGCACTTCGGTTATAAAAACCAATCTCTTAATGTTTTATAAGGCAAAAGTGTCTGTTTGTTCTGAGATCCGTACAAAACACATAAACGCAATGTGGGCACCACGTAGTATTTTTTAATGTTAAACCTGGTGGTACGTAAAGTTACCGCTAGGCTTTAAAAGGTTAAGCTTAGTTACATAACGTGAAGAATTCGTCTGCGGTTGTCTGTACTTTCAGAAACCACAAAGTCAAAAAACAGACCATGCCAAATCTTTGCATGAATGTGCTACAGACGCACTGGTATTTTCAGTAGCCTCAGTCGGTGGTTACCATCTGTCAGTGACGTTAACGTGTTCACAAGTTTCTAAATTCTAGCTCTGATGTTACCCATGCATTTGGCTTGCACTGGTGGCGAAGATACTTCTTTTTACAGTGATTGGGAAGAACGAAAAAACAAACGCATTTTACATTCCGCGAACAGAGCCGAGAGAATGGACTAATTCACTCGGCAGAACACATTTACACCAGAAAGGAAAGGTCTAGCCTGTTTGTGAAGTATGATTTTATTTCCGCAAGCTTGTGTCCCTCACGCTGGGGTGAAATTTTCTAAACTTATCCCTTGCCTCAAATTCTGGTTATTTCACGACACTTAGGTGATATGAAATTCAGTTCAGGGCTCAGTTTTACGGCCCTAGACGGCGGGGAAATGTAAGTGGCATGTGTGGGAGAATAGGGGAAAGGGACACACCTTACCACAGCTCTGACAACAAATGGGCGCGGTGTGATATACTATTTGCAAACATTTCTTGCCGGAACAAACAAACACTACTACTGTACAAACACAGACAGCCGATCCCAGTGGCCGCGCGGTCTAAGATGTGTGTCTGAGGCCGCTCGCTTGCTGGGATTGCGGGTTCGAATCCCGCCGGGCGCATGTCTGTCTGTCTGTCTGTTTCTTGTGAGGATTGTGTTGTGCAGGTAGAGGTCTCTATGTCGGGCTGATCACTCGTCCAGAGGAGTCCTACTGAGTGTGGTGTGTATGCGCTTAATTATGAAGCCTCAATAAAGAGGAGACCGTGGCCCAATTGGGGCTGTTGAGCCACGGATAAAAAAAAGAAATTATAACGGTGCCGAGGCCACGCAGAGACTGTGTTCACTTAGCTGACACAGCCACTGTGCAATAGCTCGAAATGTGTGTTCGTAGCTGTGTACGGAAGTCCGAATTCGGCGTACGAAAGACGGATTAGGGGTGAGCATTTATAATGTGCAAAAGTCGAACATCCGAAAGTCGAGGGCCGCCTGTATAAATACTTGCCGTAAGTCCACAAAGCGTCCAATTATGTACGAGTCACTTCAAAATTCTGGGCACCAGAAGGGTAAGATGAAGAAGGCTCCATACGTACGTCCCATAATTCTGGAATGATCTCTGAACTGTTACCTGGCGCTTCCTGTTACGTATTTGATGCTCAAAATATGAGGCGCCACCGCCAAAATTCAGTCACCCGGGCAACCAAGAGTTGGGACGTGAGTAGCAATGCTGATCACAGCTGCAATGAGAACAGTTCCGAGGCACAACCGCAAGTTCTGTTATTTCGAAGGAGATCCACAACACATATTCTTGGCCGAACGCTTTCACTTCCGTCGGAGGCTGATGAGAAGGCCTTCCTGTCGGCCTGTGAACACTCTCACTGACCCACTTGTCGTCTCACTGCTCTGTAAGCCCACGAGACACAGACGTTTCTGACGCGGCTACACATCTACGCTGCAGTTTTCTCATCACACATAATACATACGACACACCCTCTATCTGTTCAATGACGCTACGTCAACTGCAAAAAAATGTTCTCCTCACCAAAGCGGCAACATCAGCTTCGGAGCCCTCCCCTCACGCCTCCCCCAGCACCCTATCCAATGGGTACCAAAGGCCGTTTTCGCGGAGGTAAGGCGGTCAGAATTTAAAAGCTAACCACTCACCTCTGCAAAGGACTTTATATCGTGGTGCTTAATTCTACCGGAGACAAATTTAACTTCATATTTTTGCAGACGTCATGAAAGGGAAGGGATCCCTTTGAAAACATAAGATAATTATGCCAAAATGGAAGTCCAAGAAATTCGGTTTGGAGGGTACGTAGTCAACGCATCTCGAGAAGAACAAAAGGCCAATGACAGGCTTTTGTGAATACGGTAAAAAGCTCACTGGTTTCATCCGAAGCGACGAGTTTTTCTAAATAGCTAATGACAACTTTGAACTTCCTAAGAAAGATTCTGCTCCCAGGAATTACTCAGCCGATCAGTTCAAATGTACGCAAAGTTGAATCCAATTATACAATTATGTATAACAAACACGAAATTATACAGGAGCTGTTTGGCTGGGAGGATTGAGAAAACTAGAGAAATTCTTCAAAGTTGCCGGCTGCGTCCAGTCAAGAGTCAGACCGACGGCCTCACAAACACACTGTTCCGCTACCTTGCTCGGTAGAACTTCCATCACACTAGAAAACGTTTTATATAGTAACATCATCAGAGTAAAAGGCCCTTGAAATCCAACGGAAAATAATTTATTTTGTATCGTCTTCCGCAACACGTCTCCTTCCTTTCACACCCTACTGCTTCCTTCCTAACTCTAATCTGTAATGAATTAAGTTACACATTTATCCTTCAGATGGCACAGTTCCGAACACAGAGATGTCACCTGTGTAAAAAGGTAAAGGTAACGTTCAACTTATAATCTTCCGTGAAGGCGGACTGGAGGTACAAATTTAATCTTTCTTTAACCTCGGCGACAGATGGGGTGCGTGGTTAACGCCACGCCCCGGCCGCTTTACCCCTTGGAACGACCCGGTACCCACCGTAGGGGGCCCAAGGGCCGGTCTGGACGGGTGCTAAAAATCTCGCCCCCACTGGGATTCGATACCCGGACAGTCCCGCCCGTAGCCAGCCGCTATATCGATTGCGAACGTTAAAACTGCTCCCATGGAGACGCCGTGAGAACACACAGCCAAATATTAACATAAAAACGCAATTAGAAGCCGTCTACCATTACACCAGCGTTTTTTGGACTTTACCGACATCCTCTACCCAGTCACTGAAGGTGTACAGGCTTACTGTTTCACCTAATTACATACACTGACACACACTCGTTACGACTCCCCTGGACGAGGGATCGGTCAGCCACAGAGGCCTCTACCTGTACAGCACACAACAATCACAACAAACAGCCCTGCCCCCAGCAGAATTCGAACCCGCAATCTCAGCAACCGACCGGCCAGAGACCTACGCCTTAGACCGCGCAGCCACCGAGATCGGCTACACCAGTGTTTTCAACCTTATTTCCATGGAGAAACCGTTAAACTAATTCTTAGAATTCCGAGGAACCCATACTTAAAAACTGCTTACAGACCAGAAAAAGATGACAGCGGGGAGCACAATTTAATTACTGTTAAATTATCAAGAAAATTTGCTTGTAAAGAGCCGATATATATATATATATATATATATATATTTGTGTGTGTGTGTGTGTGAAATTACGTTGTAAGAATAATGTAAAAGTACGAAACGAACACAGACGCCGTACAATTAGCACGACCTGAAATACGACCAAAAGAGACGGAACAGCCAGTCATTGGCGCACGGATATTACTCCAGCACGGTCCCTTGCCGAACAAAAATTCCCGCCATATTTCCACGGATATCTGGAGTTTTTCGCAGTACTTCAGATTTTTCATTTATTTATTCCACTGCTATATTAGGCACTTTCTATGTGATTACATATACCTCAAGTGCCATGATTTCCATTTACTAAAGTTGCAGATCCAGTACTGCATGCTTCACTTCCACGCATCTGGGAAAACAAGAGCAGAAAGTACGGCGTGTCAAGGAAAGAAATGCGTGATCAAGCGTGTGCTAAAAGCCTCTCCAATTCAAGGGCAACCGCATGAACTGTCTCTCCCCCCACTCTCTCATCTGGTCTTATCCCGCTCAAACAAAGACATTTTCCTCTGTTCCCCTCACTTTTGCGCTAAGCAGCAAAAAACCAGTTCCTCAAAAGTTTTCTGTTTTAGAATCCAAACGTGCATAACACAAACACCGTTCCTGCCACAGGTTATCCCGGTCCACGTGTAACAAACTCTACGGCACAGTTACGCTTGAAAACTCAGAAGGTCGTCGAATATTCCTCGTTTAAAAAAAACCCACGACTCTTAACGATAGGCACAAGGGCCTGCAACAAATACACGTGCTAATCCACGCGAATCCAGCCCGTAACACATTCTGTTTGTTTAAGAACAAAGGCGTAACTTTGGGGGGGTGGGGGTGGGTGAGAATGCCCCCCACCCCAACATTTGTTCAACCCAAGATTTTTTTTGGTTACTGAATTGAATAACGGTAAATAAAAAACAGAAAAAAGAAAACGAAAAACTTGCGTCTCATGGGACCAATTTTCCCCTCTTTCAAATTTAACTCCTTTGTAAAATAAAGTTCCTAATACCCATGGTCAGTTTTGGCCCCCCCCCCCCCTCCGTGTTATTAGCCCCGTTACGCTTATGCTTAAAATCCAGCGTAATATTATCCTACCATTTACGTGTATAACAATACTGACTGATCTATCATGAACAATACCAGAGACACGTTTGCTTACTGAATTCGAGGACACCATGCACACAGAAGCGTAATATCAGGCCAAGTGCTTCAAAGAAGAGTCACCGTCGTATAAATACTTTATGTGCCTCTATTTCTGACCTCGCGTTGGCGTAATTTACTTTCGCTGCCTCACGTACAGTCTTTACTACATCATGGTCTGGTTTCTCTACGGTACTGCAAGGAAAGCTAACCTGAGGTAAATCTGCTTCAGCCCCACACCGCAATTGGCACAGTGTTTTGGTAAGCAGAAGTGGTCCACCAGCGACTCCCATTCATTCCGGCTGTTCACCTGAAACAAACACACATACATAGTCATCATGAATACGAACAAAACAAAATAAATATCACAATAGGCGCACCCAGAATTTTCCTTTGGGAGGGGCTGACCCTGAAGCTATATACATAATACATATCTGATTTTAAAAACTATGTTACTAAAATGTCAAAATCTCCGAATCGACATCTAGTCAGATTACAGGGAAAATTAACCCTTTAAAGACGAAGCGTATCTGTTTTATATAAGGACTCAGTGCGTACCGCGCTGTAAACACTCTCCACTTCGGTTATAAAAACCAGTCTCTTAATGTTTTATAAGGCAAAAGTTGCTGTTTGTTCTGAGATCCGTACAAAACACATAAACGCAATGTGGGCACCACGTAGAATTTCTTATTGTTAAACCTGGTGGTATGTAAAGGTTAAAACTACCTGAAAAAGAAATTACATGTTTGTAAGTTTCACATTTTGCAATACTCCAATGCATTAGTCATCAACTGATTTCAGTGGCTGGTTTAGGCTGCAGCATAAATCACATACAACCTTTGATGAGATCGTATCTACAAAATCTGTTTTTTTTTTTTTTAATTTCGTTTCGGGGATGGGGCTGCAGCCCGGCAACCCCCCCCCCCCTCCCCGAGTGCGCCAATGAATATCGCAAATCACAATTTCATATTCTGTGCATTGGGCAGCCGGCACAGCGCTGTAAGTACAGTGACTTGGTTATAGGCGGCCCAGCCCGACGAATCGTTATTCGATTCCCTGCAGAGGCAAGCGTTTAATCTCTCCTCTGAAGCGTACAGACGGGCGGCTCTGGGGCACACCTCAACCTCCTGTTCAACCATATGACGTTTTTGAACAAATCCTTCGTAAAGTCTCAGCAGTGTGTCATGGAGCATAGCATTTGCAGTATTGTTAAAAACAGAAACTGTAGCGCTAAAAACTACAGTAGAACCCGGGTTATAACATCGGTTTATACGACACCTCGTCCATAGCGTTAGATATTCTGTGGTACCAAATAATTCCCTACTGTTAACCATAACATTGCAGTCCTCAGCTATAACAACACTCGTTTATAACGACACAAAATATTCAATCCGTTTCATGACGTTATAACGGAGTTCGACTGTACTGTATTCTAGGGCACCCAGTTCATGTTACTCAAAACAGTTGAAATACGTGCAGTGGCGTAGCTAGGGTTTTGGAGGTTTGGGCGAGTAAACACAATAGCCGCCCCTAACAGATCGTACGAAGGTTAAAAAATATTTGAGTTTCATTTTATTTGGCTTAATAATAAAAAAAACTGTTCTTGGCAACCAGAATTTTTCATTTCAAATATTCATTCTGCCGCCCGGTAGCGACGCATCTACCCCCCCCCCCCCCAAAGCATCTGGGATAGCTCAGTCAGTGGGCCAGGGGCTTGGCAACGGACAAATTGGGTTTCAGTTTCGGATTCTCCTCTCCAATGCGTGATGCTGAAAACTCAGCTTCAACAACAAGCGAGATTAAGAAGGCGTGGAGACATACCTCCACTCACCCACTTACATTCAAGTTAGTGTTTAAGCGCAGGCAAATGTTTAACTTTTACCTTTACCTTACGGCCAAGACAATTTTTTTACGCCGTCACTATTCTTAAATGACAGCCAACAGAGGCTGGAGGAAGGTAACCGGGAAGGCCAGGGAGCCACAGAAGAAAATGTTCAGATCTGTGAAAAGTTGTGATAACAATGGGAAGGGGGGGAATGCGGGGTATGATAACTTCGTCATGAAATAGGAGGCAGCTGTCGTGTTCGGAAACAAATGTTAGAAATGATTATCAGAATACAACCAATCAGTTAAAAAAGTATAGAGCAGAAAACTGATAAATTACTAAACGAAAGAAAATCAGGTCACTGATAAAAACTAGGTCGGAATATTTTAAAAGTCTGGGACCAGAACACGGAATGGGTGAAAAGTTTGAAAAACTTCAATCACGTACTGACACGATCTAACTGAAATGTAGGCTACACCAGTTGTCACGACACAAATAGGCCTTTATTTGCCTCGGCCCATTCATGGTAATTTCTAACACAAACCATTTCTCCGTCAATATTAAAAGCTGCTGTTACAGACTCATGCACATTGCATTTTACACACCTACCGACAGCTGTTTTTAGACCTAAGATACACCAACAGGGGAATGGAAAACCTTACATAGTAACGCGTTTCGTAATTTGTAATTCTGACTAAACACAGTACAACTCGGTTATAACGACATCGGTGTATACGACACCTCGCCTGTAGAGTCAGATATTCTGTGGTACCAATTAATTCATCACTGTTAACCAAAACATAATAGTCCTCGGTTATAAAAACACTCGTTTATAACGACACAAAATATTCAGTCCCTTTCATAACGTTATAACAGAGTTCGACTTTATTGTAAGAATCCTTACGCAGAGACTGAGAAGACTGGCAGGACATGCAAGAGACAGGACGTGCATAAAACTTTTCACTTTGTTCTCACCGTGCACTCTTTTGTATCACAAGTAAAATCACCAACAAAATGCACTGTATAAGTGTAAAAAATACAGTGCATTTATTGGTGATTTTACTTGTGCTGCATAAAAATGTTTTGTATCAAAACCTGAGGGTAAGAGACCCCTTGGAAGATCCAGGCGTAGAAGGGCATACAAGCAGGCCTAATATGAAAATTTACCTTAAAGGAACGGAGTGACGGGGAATTGACTGGTTTAATCTAGCCGAGGACGGGGTCCGGCGGCGGAAACTTGCAAACAGAAGCTGTGCAATACTTCGACAGCTGAACCGCGGCTGAAGCGACGTCTGCGATAATCGAGTTTGCATTTGCGCACCCTCTTATCGGAACATCAGCATGGCGCAATGCTCCGACGTTCAAAACCACAACAACAGACACGTGCCGAAAGGCGGGGCGTAGCTCAAGACATGGGCGGTAGGCTGCGAGACGCAGCATCCATTATCGGCGGGGGAGGGGGAACACCTCCCCCTATTCCCAACCTTCCCCTACACGCAAATCGCACGTCAAGAAGGCTATATATTCCAATTGCTTTTATCACCTCGGCCAGGACTGCATCCGTGCGGACGTGACCTTCACCTTGGCACTACAAGGCCGTTAAGCGTCACCGCCAGCAGGAACCCGGATTCGGCCTCCAGCTACAAGCCTCGTGGCGACAAGTGAACGGACCCAGCGTGTAATACTTTCTGAAAACTCTCCCACTATCAGACGTCAATTTGATGTAGTTTCGTATGCAGAAGTAGCAGTGCAATGCAAGTCGCGTTAAGTTGCCATGGCCACTGGATTTATGCCGGTTTGCCGGAACGTTAGCGCAAGCCTGCTCAACCTTTTCAGCAAAATGTGGTCTGCGTGCGGACGACACGAAATTCAGTACACAGAATGAAGAACCAATAAGCACACGCATATTTACTTATATGTATACTTTTACCTGTGTATTCGTCTACATACCACGTACCATGTGCGATAGAAATATACTGACGGTAATATGAAAATGTATTTAAAAAATGTAATTCACAACCTAGGTTAATAATATGTCGCTATTTTAGCTATTTTTTACAAAATGAATTAGTAATGTAATGTCTCCATAAATGAACAGTTCATAAACTGTCAAACTTGCTTCGGCGTTGTGTCTCGACTTTGCCAGGGAATGGGTTAAAATGCGTTTTCCCTGGCAAAGCCGAGATAGATAAAAGCAAACCCTGTACAGGCCCTGAGGGTTCCAGATGACAGAGGCTCCGAGATTTCAAGACAGTCCGCACATAAAGGCGGTAAGGTTGTCAGCCCTACGCGCCGGCCGCCATTACCTCCCAGGAAACAGTCCTGATACTTATTTCTGATAGTGGCTGAATCGGCCCCAGGGCCATAGGGCGGCGGGAAGGATTACGTCAATGAAAAATTCCAATGAAACCATCTGGAATCGAACCCGCGACCTTCCGGCTTGTAGCACAGTGCCTAAACCATCTGCGCCAGCGCAGTCAAGCGGCTGCAGACTTGCGCCTTAGACCGCAATAACCTCCTCTTACGTGCTGCTATATAAAGTCTGATGATGCTTCAGTACGGCTGACGTACGTAGCTAAATGTACAACAAAATAATACATTTCTAATACACACACTTGTGTTACGTTGTATCATTTGGTTTACTGGTGCTTTGCAGCAGACTGCGAAATCGTACAGTTCGAAGATTAAATGAAGTAAATGTGGGTAGAAGCTATGATAATGGCAGTGGACAAAAACATCTTTAACAGGGGCCAGCACTAGAATCTTAGGTAAAGAAATTCCACGACATAATAGCCGTGACCATGTTGGTCTGGCTGTTACCTGTCAGGCGGTACAAGCGCAAGAAGTGTCTTGCCGATCGGCCGCACAGTCTGTTCTTCATGAACAGAATCTGTCTGCGTGGAGGCGTGTTTATTGGCCGGCGATTCTACAACCTTCCCTCAGCTGACACCTGACACGTCATCACCTGTTCCGGTTGTTTATAGAACAGCCGTCAAACAAAAGCGTCCCTGTGCTTTATCAATCACCGCCCCACGCAGACCAATCCCTGCGCTTAATCAAAAACCACGCCACACAGACTCGTATGAGGAACGGACGTAGATATAGCATACGGGTCCAACATATTATCAGGGTGCTTTTTCACATTACGACGCGGTAACACCGCAAAAATTGGGATGAATCCCGCAGTTGTGTGTGGTGAAGACTGTGATAACAACTCACGCACCCACAGAACATCGTCGTCAACTACGTAGAACTCTTATTCCGTATTCGAGAGGTCCTGGGTTCAAATCTAGATCTTCGGGACGGCAAAGTTGCCCTTCATGGCAAATTCCGATAGCGAGCCTACCTCAAATCAGACCACATTTTTTCCCCCCATTTATTTACTGACGAACCGTCCAGCTGTTTGAAAATATGCAGGAGATTTGTGGCGCACAAAGTGGCGCTGGGGCAGGTTTTTCGCCCCGCGTACTACGGCTTTACCCTGCCAATACGGTTATCCTCCGGACTACGCCCTCTCATCTTACGTCGTTTCACCCCAGACCCAGCACACCGAGCCTTGCTAACAAATTCGTACCTGCGATGCTGAAGATGTCTTCGATTTGCTAACCTCACATTATCAGATGGTCAATGCTCGATATCTTGTCGAAATTCGGAAGCAAAATACCCTGGAAGAAGCTGAAGAACCACACCCTGAGCCTAAGGAGAGGACCATGATGGTTTCGAAGTTGACTGAGAAGACTGGGCCCACTGAACTGGTATCAAGTGTCTGAGGACACTGACTGGAAGACGCAGCGAGCAGCAACAAGTAGACAAGAAATTATGCGGATGCTTACTTGCTGTGAAGAGACTCTGAAGGAGAATCAAAGTCCTTTGTCCCAGCAGTTTCAGTGTTTCCTTTCTTCAAGTCATCTTCTGGCACGCGCACATTGCTACCTGCACTGTTGGACACTGGAGCTCACCACCCAGATGACCCGCCTTCAGTTCAAGAAGAAGTTCATCGGGAAGGTACACGACGTCCCCGCTTCCGCCTATCACTAAGGCAGTACGGATCACTTTCACAGACAAAGATGCTAACGACATCTCCGCTCCAAGGGGGCTAGCCATACTAGTTACTAAACCAACGACCACAAAAACACAAAACACACATCATACGTTTATCAGAATTTCTTACACAATTTGCAACTTGTACGTGTTACGCCAGCCGCACTGCGAATACAGTCAACGTCGGTTATAACGGATCCCAAGTGGAGTCCAAAAACTATCCGCTGACTGTATTTATACATCAGTTACACGTCTATTCGTGTCTAACTCAAGTTCCGACTAGAAACCCGGTAATCATCATCACTTGCAAGAGATGAGGTTCTTACAGCAGCGGAAATAACGATTCTGGTCTTCTGGAATGTGACGTCACGCATTTCGGCAGATAGGCACCAGCATTTTGGAGTAACTGTTTGTCTCAGCCTTCAAGGAATAACGTAACCTTACGTGGAGACAGTGTGTTCCTTCAAAACGATGGCGCCTACTGTCCACAGACGAGGAGATGATTCCTGCTAGGAAAGCGATATGTGTGCATGCGCAAGATATCGTGGTGAATGACGAGCTGCTACTACCCACCCTGTAAGCATTCACACAGGGCACACACTCATTACACGCTACTCGAAATGCTCTGTTTTCAGTCCGTGCTGTTATAGCAGTAGAACGGAGTGTCACTCCTACCAACCGCAATATTATATAGCCACCAGTCCTCTGCACAGCGCCACACACGCCCCTCCTTTCTTCCCGGAAGACAATTATCTGGTAACACGAATCTCTGTCATTAGTCCCTCAACACGATCAACGCCTATTATCTTAAAATCTTCCACGGCCATTTATTTCCACATGGTTCCATTTCATACTTCATACATCACTTATGCAGCTGATCACTGTTACATAAAGCAAGCGAGAAACAAGAACTACCTGTACACTCAGTTACATTACTTTTGTGCGTGGTTTCCTGACAAAGCAGGACTGCCGCAGTAGCTGCTACGAACACGGGTTAGGGAGCCAGGTCGTAAAAGCGCTTACAACAGCAGTTACATCGTGATGACTCAGCGGCCAGCCGCCTGCCTGCTGTACAGTCCAGCTGCCAAGTGAAGACCCCACCAGGCTTCGGGAATTCATTTCATGGTTGCTTAAAGCCTACTACAGCTTTTTTTTTGAGCAGTGTGCCGCGAAGACAGTGAACACATTTTTATAAACAGTTTATCATGTGTGACGACAGCAGACAGGCCCTGCGCACATTTTAAGCGAAACAAATAGCATTTTAAAACAGGTACTTACGTCCCGCGAAACATACTGCATCTTCAGGTTCACAGTTTTTGTTTATTCAGCACATAGTGAGGAAGGAATAAAATTCTTTCCTCAATATGTTTTGAATAAACAAAAATTGTGAGCCTGAAGATAACCTAAAATGATCGAAACATGTTCTGTGTAATAAATGGAACGTAGTTGCGTTTGGACTGATTTTGTTTTGATTTCTGTTATAAACAACACAACGGAATTATATCCTTTAAAACACTGCATCTTCAATACAAAGGTCAATCAACCAACGCTGTTTAGGAATATGGGTGCTGTTTGCTGAGGCCAAGCAAGCCCTACAAATAGACTGCGAGCGAAATGTGGCATTACGTAACTTCAAAGCAAGTTAACGCTTTAAAGACGAAGCGTATCTGTTTTATATAAGGACTCAGTGCGTACCGCGCTGTAAACACTCTCCACTTCGGTTATAAAAACCAGTCTCTTAATGTTTTATAAGGCAAAAGTTGCTGTTTGTTCTGAGACCCGTACAAAACACATAAACGCAATGTGGGCACCACGTAGAATTTTTTAATGTTAAACCTGGTGGTACGTAAAGTTACCGCTAGGCTTTAAAAGGTTAAGGTAACAAAGTTCAACCTAGAACAAGCCATGAAGGTCCACAGGGAGTTGGGGTATAGCTCTACTCTTTCTTGAACCTCGGTGCTGGACCGGGGGGGGGTTGGTCAAACGCAACGATATGAGTACCCCCGGGGAAAAAAGTCACAACAAGCGATAAAAATAAGTACTGCTACAGTGTGAAGCGCTAAACCATCGTTGTCGCGACGTTCTTCACGCAACAGCTTTCAGAATAGCAATTTTTAGATGCGCCGTCTGTTCGTCCGTCCTTCCGTCTGTCCGTACGAAACAGCGCGACTCCCACTGGCCGGATTTATTTGAGAATTTTTACTAAAATCGGACCTTCGTAGGGTTACAGCAATGTCTCGCCGTTATTTGTCTTTGTTAACTGAGAAACACTGTAGGAGCTGAGGTCGAAGAAACAGCTGATGATCTAAACATACAAATCAAGCAGTATCTTTATTATCGATTGTAAATCTGTTGCTAAGTTACAGAGGAACAGAGTGACTTGTGTAGAACGTGGCAACGCACATTTAAAAATATTTGCGTGTTACTGTTCGTATTGTAATTGTTCATGAACTTAAAATCTGCGGACAAATAACAGTGCGAACGCATTAGAAGTGCGTTACGCTTTGCGGACATTTCCTGACTTATTCACCTTAATATGATTGTTTTACTCAACTTCCACCCTTGTCATATCTATGCACTCCTAAAACGCTATTGATCGGTTAATCTGCCAAAAATTTTGTGAACACAATAACGCATCTTACAAAAACACATAAATGGACAATTCCTAACTTGTTAGACTTAATGTTTCATTCACCCTTCATTCTTGTATTGTGCTATGCATTCCCGCAACGCTATTAATCACTTATTCTGCCAAAATTTTGTGAGGAAAGTAACGCATACTGCAAAAACACGTACATGGAAAAATAAAATAAAGTTTCCGCGTACCTACATTATATGCATACGTGTCTATACATAATATATGACGTCACATTTCCGAAGGTAATGAACTACATTGTGTCTGCCGGTGAAAAAAGGTTGAGAAATACTGGGTTATACATCACCTTGTAATTGCGGCTGTTGCGATGGTAACATTCTTTACCGGCCGGAAACGTCGTGTTTAAAAAAAAAGATGCAGTAAAAACCCACATTTTATTTAACACATTCACCAAAATCTCTCCTTTACGACTGCATAAGCCTATACATTCTCTTGCGCACAGAAAAGTGCTACAAACAATCCCCGACATACGCAATTTCAACTTACGCATTTAAGACTCATTCAATTTAAAGAAAAGCAAAAAAAAACATTAAATTATAACATTTTTAAAGGCGCCGAATTCTTCCCTAACGGAAAGAAAGCGCAATGTGACGAAAATGGCGGAAGAATACCGCTGGGCGATAACAGGCTGCGGGGCGGTCACGCTGCGGCCTATCAGGTTCCAGTGTGCTGGAGTTTGGATTTCAACTCGACTGCCTTGCACATACAAACAAAGAACATGGCTGAGCATACTTATCCCATACTCAATTCCGACCTTTCGGAGCGTTACTACTGCGTAAACGCGGTAGCGTCTGTACAGCAACCAAACGTCCTACACTTACGACACACACACAAAGCACACATAGGACACCCGGCATTGCCAGTCGCGCCATTGATACGTCAGACGGCACTAACACGGCACTTGGACTGACGGTGAGGTTGAAGTACAGCCACGTTCCAAATTGTAACGCCGACAGAGGCAGTTACTTCCAGCAGCACAGATACCCGATCGGGGCCCCCCCCCCCCCCCCCATAATTATTGGCGAAGTTACTCTCCTATCTCATAACAGGGATCCACACCCAGAATACTGCCTTCTGTCAGAGGAACGGAATCGAGCCCGAAAGAACCTACAACAAATTTTAGTACTCCGTACGTTTGTGGGTGCCCCTCACCATAATAATTCTAACATTTTAAACGTCCTAATCTCATTTCACGCATTCATAGCCCTTCCTAAATATGTTTTAAACACAAACTGTGAACCTGAGGACGTCCTGAAATATTTCGCAACATGTAGTTCCGTACAATAAATCACATTCAGCTGCGTCTGGACGGATTTCGACTTAACTTCTGTCATAAACAACACGACGGAAAGACATCCTTTACGAAAGATGTTTAATTAAGACATAACAACCCAAAATTATTCGCTCGCGTTTGTCTTAAAGATTTTATTTAAAGTAAGAAGGAAACGAAGACGATGGTTAACCTCAGAACTGACTTCCCTTGTACTGTGTGGAAAATTGTCTACTTTGGTCATTCAAATTGCAACATTCATAAAAAGACATTTGTAAATATAAGACTTCATTCCCGTTATGACATACGTTGTGACGCTGTCTTCAAACAGCGCGTTTAGCACACAGCGAGGGTTAATTATGCGTGCGACTTTACTTCCACACCCGCCATGTGTGATGATTAACAGGGATACTTAGCCGACCATATGGCAGACAAGGACTATGTTCCATACAGATCCAGGCGCGAGGGGAAGCCTGTAACCTACTATTATCACAGAAAATGGTGATAACCAAAGCGTCATTATGCTCGACCATTTCGTCACAAGCGGGAATTCGTAAGTTAAACATCGCGATCTAATGTTGTACATGGTACAAGTATACAGGCTGTCCGTAAATGATCTCTTGGAGTTTTGATGGTGTATTATGCAAAGCACGTTTAAAACGCGCAGTTCATAAACAGAAACCATTTGAAAGTTCAGAACCCGTTTAAGACATTTTGGGGACCACTGCAAAATAAGATGTGGGACTCCTGTACATAAGAGACGACTAGCTCTAAATGTATAAATTCACAAATTGGCATAAGACTCGTTTTAACGAAAGGGTGCACAAATTAGAAAAAACCTACAAACCACCCCAAAATTCTTGACGCCAGAAGGATGACATGAAGCAAGTTCTATACTGAGGACCCACAAATATTCGGCGCCAAGATAAAAAAAATTTCATGGCCATGCCGACCTGGAGCACGGGACGTGTGTACCTCTGCTTTAACCTATAAACTATAGCGTGCCAAGTTGCTTTGTGAAGCATAACGTGGACAGCTAATGCTAAAAAGCTGTATCTTGAACTACATTAAGAATAATGGTTCTGAATACGTGAATGACGTTAACCTTATTTGCGCTACAATAGCAAACCCACTTAACTGTCATGTGTTCAGTGCTCGCTGCTAACCTTCAGCCGCGCTACACGTGTCGCTTGTTCCGGAAATACGTACGTAACCTAGCGCTCCATAAGGACGTTCGGAAAATCCCTCATATTTCATAAAATAAATTCTCGGTAAAGATTTCAACAGCACTTATATGCATCAAATTGTAAGCGACCAAACCTTTTTTGACTCTACTTTTTCAGCGACGTACGTGTCATCTGGAAGCCCCCCAAAACGGCGGGCTCCCAAGCAGTTACGGTGACTGCGGTAACCTTAAACCGTTCGTACGAAAGACGAATTCAAAGTGCTACAAAATACCAGGAAAGTCCAGGTGAGCCCCACAAGTGGCGCAAGCGATCTCGCACCTTTTGGCGAAATCTATGGCCAAGGGATCCAGTCATCTGGGATGTGACTCTGACAAGAGTAACGGACTACCTGACTCACGCAGATGAATTCACTAGCCTCCTTCCTAACGTCGGGAACCACTCACCCAACGACACAACGTCATGTTCACGAAAACCCGAATCTTCAATGACAGCCGCCAGAACCTCACATATAGTAACACAGTTGTTACATTTTACACAGAACTGTGTGTTACGCGTTTGGTGTTCTTTCAGTGTGGTCGGCAACAGAGGGGCACTAAAAAGTCCTTAAAATATCACATCCTTGTCACTTTTGGTGGCCATACACGTTCCTACTCAGGTCTATCGGTTCAGTTCAATTCGCCTGTCACTCGGGTAGGACTTGATCATATGATCACCAACGCAATAACCCAGCACGATAATCCACGGGCTACATCACGTACCGCTGTTCGAATAAAAGTTTACATTCCCAATTTGTGATACCAGTACCAGTAACTACGGGTAACAGAACAGTAAGCCTCGTGACACATCCTGAACTGATCAACTTGGCCACTGACAGTACGTATCGTTCACAAACGGACGTTGAAGTAATGTTTAACCCTTTAAAGACGAAGCGTATCTGTTTTATATAAGGACTCAGTGCGTACCGCGCTGTAAACACTCTCCACTTCGGTTATAAAAACCAGTCTGTTAATGTTTTATAAGGCAAAAGTTGCTGTTTGTTCTGAGATCCGTACAAAACACATAAACGCAATGTGGGCAACACGTAGAATTTTTTAATGTTAAACCTGGTGGTACGCAAAGTTACCGCTAGGCTTTAAAATGTCAACACTCGGGTGTGCGAAGCAAGACAACCAGAAATGTATTTTTGGCTGGAAACGTTTCGAAACGTGATAATTTAAGAACTCGGCAACGATTCGGAAGATAATATCAGAGATTATGTTCGATAAACTGGTTGTGATGACATAAAATGGGCTGCGCTTTGTATGGCGCAGGCGGTCATCGGCCTCTCACCGGAGACGACCGGCTTCGATCCCAGGCAGGTCCACGTGCGATTTGTGGCGGACAAAGTAGATTGGGACAGGTTTTATTCCCAGTACTTCGATTTTCCCTTGTCAGTATCATTCCACAGATGTTCCATAACCATTCATTCACCCCCCACCGACGCTATATAATCTAAGCAATTGACAGCGTCATTAAAAAAACACTGAAATATAAAACTGAACGGTACTGACCAACTTCAGAGATGTGGTGCTCGTGAAGTCGGATATCCCATGTTATTATACAGAACATGTGCTAGCACCAACATGCTGAAGTTAACAACCGCTTACGCCTTGCCCTGAAAGGTGCTTCAAAAGAACAATTCTGATACTCAACTTGTAATTCAGAAAAGCTGGATGATCACAACCATATACTCGTGCGGTGGAGGTTGAACCGGAAACAGGAAACCACCGCGATAAACCTGTGAAGTCAAAACACTTGAAGCATAACGATTCAGCACCATAGATCGAAAAACAGACTTCATTTACACGTCCCATGGGCTGATTACCTTTGCACTCTAGTGAGTGACGATAAAATTATTTGCCAAGAGGGTAAAAATTTTGTTGCTGCGTTTACGGCTACAAGATGACAGTCTCACATGGCGGCACCGAAGCTGGTTGGAAGGATAAGGAACAGCCATATCTTGCAACACTGCAACGCTACAGACAGGCAGAACGCGTAAAAATAATTCCAGTCACGTTCATGACATGATAAGCAGTCCATCGTTTATCACGGCGCTTCAACAGTACGTACGGCTAAGACTGGGAGACAGAAAAGTTGCCCACATAATTTTGAAGGGTAAGAGTACTCGAATGCCTTAAATTGTGGTTCTCAACGGTTCAGTGGACCGTATGCTGAGTCCTTTAAATTCAGTCCAAACTTCCATGCCTAACTCCCTTGCAGATCCATCTTAACCTTTTAAAGCCTAGCGGTAACTTTACATACGACCAGGTTTAGCATTAAAAAATTCTGCGTGGTGCCCACATTGCGTTTATGTGTTTTGTACGGGTCTCAGAACAAACAGCAACTTTTGCCTTATAAAACATTAAGAGACTGGTTTTTATAACCGAAGTGGAGAGTGTTTACAGCGCGGTACGCACAGAGCCCTTATATAAAACAGATACGCTTCGTCTTTAAAGGGTTAATATTATCATCACAGGTATCTCTAGGAGTTGCAAGCTGCGTTCCGCTTTATGTTTTAAAATTAAAATTCTGTTTGCATCTTTCATCTCCCGATGTATACCACGTGTCCCAGGTCTCAAATCACCACTGTCAGATACAAATTAACTAACGTCCTTTTAATTCCTCACACTGCATACCGTACGTTCCGCCTCACACAACTCTACACCTGACAAGACGCACTCTCTAATTAGCAAGTTTTTTCTGCGGGTTTAACAGCCTGAAATTTCTACCGGAGTTAAGACGCAGGGTGATTTCTGGGACTCTTTCAGAGGGGAAAATTGCGTCGTATGAGGCCAAAAATACGGT
Source organism: Coptotermes formosanus (assembly GCA_013340265.1). NCBI lineage: Eukaryota > Metazoa > Arthropoda > Insecta > Blattodea > Rhinotermitidae > Coptotermes > Coptotermes formosanus. Next base: position 924,631 of record BLKM01000460.1, on the reverse strand, counting down.
AAGCTCTGAAAAACCTGAAATTCTGTACTTTGCAGTTGAGACAATCAAAAACCTTCACGTTCTCTAGCATACGTAAAGGCTGATGCGCAATATTGTCAACACCCGGCATCCTCCCTCGAATTCGAAACAAAACTCACCCCGCTCATAACGGCATACATGACAGTTTTTCCTCTCCAAAACATCCAGACCGGCTCTGCAGCCCACCCAGCCTTCTGTTCAATCGCTAACGAGTTTTTTTCTGTGAAAAAGCGGCCGGGGCGTGACGTTGAGCACTCACCTCCATCTAGTGCCGAGGTTAAGCATGAGTGGAGCCACACCTCTACTCCCCATGTCTTCATGGCGTGGACAAGGACAACTTTACCTTTTTTACTGGATAGCCAAGCAGACGTTAACAAGTTTTCGAATTAGAAACTCTTTCAAACAAATAAATCTACACTCAAGTTTCACAACTATTGTATTAATAAGTACAATATCAAGTTATCTTTGTCAAGCGATTTGACCATATGTTTCGGCTAAAATTAGCTATTATCAAGTAAATTTCCTTGTGAATGTGGTTATTTTAAGTGTGTTATATTTAACGTGTTTGGCGGTAGAAATATATCTGTAGTTTACTTCATGATGGCTAATTTTGGCCGAAATATGTAGCCACGCTTCATATCGGTTAACAATGATATTCTGATACTGTACTCATTAACCTTTTAGAGCCTAGCGGTAACTTTACGAACCGCCAGGTTTAACATTCACAAATTCTACGTAATGCTCACATGGCGTTTATATGTTTCGTGTGGATCTCTGAACAAAGATTATTTCCCTACACAACATTAACTGATTGATTTTTGTAACAGAGACGGAGAGCGTTTACTGCGCGGTACAAACTGCGTCCTTATATATATAAAACAGATATGTTTCGTCTTTAAATGGTTAATATAACAGCTGTGGAATTTGATTTTTAATTTATTCATTTGTAAAAAAAACAGCGAACTAAATAACTTAAGCAAATATAAAGGCAAAAAATCTTTCTTGGCTCCTTCGGAACCTCAGAACCACAGAACTTGTTCCTGGCCTTCCAGGAATTTCGACCAGATGAATATGGGGCAGCACAACTCTGTGCTTATACCGCAGTACCGCGTATAAAACAGGCAATTACAGCAAGCCTCAACGCAACACAAACCACTTCGTGCTCGAACACGATGTAACTCCCGTAATTATGCGGGTCCTCAGCCTGCGGATATCCACTCATTTGTTTTCCAAAGCTGACCGACCTCCAGACCGCTACTCGCTCGCTGCCGCCCTAGACAATGTCGCTTGTCCGGGCCAGCAGCAACCATGGAATAACCGTCATAATCTCTTGAATCAGGAACCACGGAAATGAGATCTGACGCGGCAAAACACTGCCTGCTGGCGACAATGCCAGCCGGCACTTTTCACACACTGAAGCAAATCGTAAAGAATACAAAACTACAATCTACAATTCAATATTAGTGTATGTAAAGGTAAAATCTATAATTCAATATTAGTGTATGTAAAGGTAAAATCTATAATTCAATATTAGTGTATGTAAAGGTAAAATCTACAATTCAATATTAGTGTATGTAAAGGTAAAATCTACAATTCAATATTAGTGTATGTAAAGGTAAAATCTACAATTCAATATTAGTGTATGTAAAGGTAAAATCTGTAATTCAATATTAGTGTATGTAAAGGTAAAATCTACAATTCAATATTAGTGTATGTAAAGGTAAAATCTACAATTCAATATTAGTGTATGTAAAGGTAAAATCTACAATTCAATATTAGTGTATGTAAAGGTAAAATCTGCAATTCAATATTAGTGTATGTAAAGGTAAAATCTACAATTCAATATTAGTGTATGTAAAGGTAAAATCTACAATTCAATATTAGTGTATGTAAAGGTAAAATCTACAATTCAATATTAGTGTATGTAAAGGTAAAATCTGCAATTCAATATTAGTGTATGTAAAGGTAAAATCTACAATTCAATATTAGTGTATGTAAAGGTAAAATCTACAATTCAATATTAGTGTATGTAAAGGTAAAATCTACAATTCAATATTAGTGTATGTAAAGGTAAAATCTGCAATTCAATATTAGTGTATGTAAAGGTAAAATCTACAATTCAATATTAGTGTATGTAAAGGTAAAATCTACAATTCAATATTAGTGTATGTAAAGGTAAAATCTACAATTCAATATTAGTGTATGTAAAGGTAAAATCTACAATTCAATATTAGTGTATGTAAAGGTAAAATCTATAATTCAATATTAGTGTATGTAAAGGTAAAATCTGTAATTCAATATTAGTGTATGTAAAGGTAAAATTGTCCCTGTCTACGCCATGAAGGACTAATGGGGGAGCAGAGGTATGGTAAAGGTAAAATAGTCCCTGTCTACGCCATGAAGGACAAATGGGGGAGCAGAGGTATGGATACACTCATTCTTAACTTCGGCACTTGGAGGTGAGTGGTTAAGTCACGCTCCGGCTGCTTTAACACCAGAAAAAAAACGCCAGTACCCAGCAAATAGGAGGCTGGGTGGGTCCCAGAGCCGGTCTGGACGATTTGGAGGAGAGAAAAATCTCATGGTCCAGCCCGGATTCAAATCCCTAATTGTCCAGCACGTACCGCAGTCACTATAGCGACTATATCACACTGACGAACATTTTTCATGAGATGCAAGAGTGAGGGTTATACCATATACAAAAAAAGTTCAGGCATGAAACGGGTAGCGACGCCCGTCCACAGTGAATCCAGTTCAAGTAACATTGGTTTAACGCACGGCTGGGAGGTGGGGGGGGCGGCCCCGCGGCCCGCCCCTCGAGTTGTTGACTTGCGAAAAGCGTGACATATCAATCATACACTACACACAATGGAATAAAACCTTTGCTTGCTTAAACACATAACAGATTACAACAAAAATGTGCCCTGGCGTTAAAAAGTTCTTGAAAGGAAAATGCTGGTAAAAGACCGCCACAGGAGCAACAAGGATCAGAGTCCTTGAGATGCTGACAGGACGTCAGCTGATCAAAAGAAACCCCTGCCTTGTGTAACGTAGGAAGCTTTGTTACTTTGTTCAGAAGAGCACACAACTGAATTCTGTACTGATCTACACCGGTCATGTCCAGGGCCTAAAACCCTATGTCTTTATGATCCATTATAAAATCACGCTATCTTCTTCGCAGATTCCTCCCTTCAGGTTCCCTCATTAAAAATTCGTATACACTCCTCATATCCCCATGCGTGCTACGTGCTCCACCCACCAAACCATACTTAAATTTCATTATTCTACTGTGTCGCAAGGTTCACGCCATAAAGGGATACAGGGGGAGCATATGTACAGCTCTACTCATTTTTATTTCGTGAGGAGTGCAACTAATGAAGCTCTTCGCCATACACTTGCCTCCATCAAATCATTGCGTTCCTTCTCTGCGGCCCTCGTATGCCCGCCCCTTAACGGCCTGTTCTCAAAGACACTCACTCATATTAGGCACGTTCTTTATGGTGACAAACCAAGATTCACACTCTTATATAGTAGCCATAAATCTTGTCCACCAAAAGCCAGTGGCCACATGTTCTAAGGCGTTTACTGTATTCGGTATGGGATTGCGGGTTCGAATCTCACTTGAGGCATTGATATACGCGTATACCTGTGTTTGTGTTGCCCCGTGTAAATACCGGCCTTACGATGGGCCAATCAACAGTCCAAGAATGGCATATCAAAAGCCTAAAACAATCACAGTTTCAGAAATTCATTCTAAAACAGAACCTAACCCCGAAGGACACACACAACAATATAAGTATTACAAACTTTTTTTTTTCCAATGGTTCGACAGCCCCTAGTGGGCCAGGGCCTCCTCATTACCGAAGCTTCATAACACTCAGTTACACATCACACTCGGTAGGACTCTCTGGGCGAGTGATCAGCCCGTCGCAGAGACCTCTACCTGTCAATACACAACACTCATAGAGACATCCATGCCCCTGGTGGGATTCGAATCCACACTTCCAGAAACCAAGCCGCTGGGGACCCACACATTACACCGCGCGGCCACTGGGACTGGCACATTACAAACTATATTAAACAATTATTCTTCACACTAGCACACTCAGCAAAACTGTGAAGGCAAATTAAATATTTACAGTACTTCATCAAAACTGCTCAGTTTAAACCAATACGCAGCTGTCTATACTGCAAGATGTCATCCAAGTATTAAAAGGCAATTCATTCCATGTGTATGTTAACGCCAACATGAATTACAGTTTTATTTTCAAGCAATTTTAGCTGTGAATGTAACAATAAACCGCATGCACAGACATTCAGTCGAACAAAGAGCATATTAAGCGCTCTAAATAATGTAAAAGTATGCATGAATGACTTAAACAGTAACTCTGCGTTCGCCACAGAGGCAGTGAAAAAACAGACGACGCGTCACGGCTAGAACTATGATTGTCGGGACAGCTGAATTTAAATACACCAGTCAAACCCTGCCACATTTCCAGATATAACTACTTCCTTTAATGTGCGATGGTTTTGTGTGTTAACAGGACTTGGAGAAAACATACATGACAGGGCTATAAGCCATCTGTAACTGAACCGATAGACAAGGGGATATGTGTACGAGATTACTCCTTCCCGAAGAGGCGCCTCATGCACTAGGTAACAAATTACATTAAAGTGTACTCAAAGATTCTTTAGAACTTTGGAAACATTTAGCTCCTACCCCACAGAGAACACAATTCCCATTATAAAGACCAATCGGTTAACGCTCCACACAGAAATCATGACTGTTTAATGTGAAGAATCATATGGAACACATGAACACACCGTGTGGGCAAAAAGTAGCGTTTATCTCCTCTGACACGGGAGTTGGAATTTCTAACGTACACTGAAGACGTGGAATGTTGTTGCGTGATTTCCACCGCGGTGTAAATAAGATCTACGCTCTTCTGGGATTTTATGCAGCGTAGACTGGTATTTAGTCACCGACGTTTGGGACCACCTATCGGTCCCATTTCAAAGGTCAAGCAGTCCAAGAATTCTTGAAGATGGGACAGGTTGTCCCGAAACGTAGGTAACTAACTTCCAATCTACGCTGAATAACATCCCAGAAGAGTGAAGATCTGGTACAATGTTGTTATTCAGATACATTGTCTCTCCTATTTCGCTCAATGCCCATCACCTCGAGAAATGAAAATAAGGTTACAAACGTCAATTAAAGTCTAAATTTTGTTACACAGGAAGAGATTTCCTTGCAAAGGATGTCCAGTTTATCAAGAAATTCACGAAATATCAGTCAGAAAATACAGTCTGTAACACGCGATTACAGAATATACTTAAATTAATTAGAAAACTTTTAGTGTAGACTTCAAACATGAAATTTCAATGAAATCCGTTGTGAAGATTAACTAGATGGCTCACGCGGACAGACACGGCTCCCCATTACGTGTTCCTCTTACAAGATTCGTGATAAGGAGGCACAAATGTCTTTGATCCGCAGCTCCACAGTATGTATTAACACAGACACGCCACCTCATGACAGAAGGAATCACAATGCCTTGGCTTTCCCACAAAGAAGAAGACAGGACTGCATAAAAGCAACATAAAAATTACAAACACGGATCAACTTCACCTTGGACTGCCCCTTTATTTACGAGCATCTCCAACATATAGAAACAAACAGTTCCCTCAAAAGAACGTTATTCATAAAATTTCTACACAGCAACGTAAAAAGTACCTTGCTCTGTGCCTTTTAGAGAATAACAAAGATAGAGAGAGCAATTTCGGGCTCTCTTTGCTGTTTCTCCGAAACGCCAAGTTGACTTATGTGTTCCATATTTGATGTTCATCTACCCGAAGTCCAGATGGTTACAGCTGAAGAGTGACGCAGACGCAGGAATACGGTTTAATTGGGATACGTCAGAATTTTTTTTTGTATGTACGTACGGTAAATATAGAACAGCATGTATACAGGGTGTTTCAGGATGCATCTGCCGTACTTCGGAATGTAACTTAAGGAACACTGTCCCGAAGTATGGCATATTCCTTCTCACAACACCCTGTATATGGGCTGGGGCAACAAATCGAGTAAAAGTAACTTTATTTATTACTGGGTATCGTCCGACGACGGCGGGGGAAGATCGTCACATTTGACTATCGTCGAATGGCCAAAACATGTAGGTAACGTCGCTGAAAAAAATACGTTATTTATATTGTTGTACTATGCAAGTACAAATTAATGAAAGACTGTAATGTAACTTAAATTTTCCACTTATTTTCTCACAATGATGTTGCGAGAATGTAGCAGTTTTATACCGTTGATAATACGGACGCAGGTATTGCATCCCTCAGACTTAGAGGCAATTTAACAAAACCTGACTCACGTACTTGAAATAAGAAGTGCAAAATGTCTGAACCTCCAGGTATGTTATCATATGAGAAAGTTTTTAGCACCTGGGAATAAAAACTTCCCGCCAAGTCTCTCATCAAGAAAATTTAAATGACGATATAGTAACGACAGTGATATTACATTACAAGCTAGGCTATGTACGTATAACGTAACATGGTGGCGCGTTCGCGTAACCATTGTTGCTGTGGAAACGCAACAATGCACACTGTGTTTTTTGCAGTCTCATAAACGACACTATTTTCGAAAAAAAAATTATTGAAGATAAAATCGTGTTTTCATTTTCTCTAAACTTCTGTCTAAAACACTGCTCAATCTACGATGAAGTCAGAGTTATACCCGTTATGCTTGTCAGACTTTAATCAAAATTGGATTTTCTCGGCAGATTTTCAAACAATCCTCAAATACGGAATTTCATGAAAATCCGTATAGTAGCAGCCGAGTTGTTCCATGCGGGCGGGCAGAGACATGATGAAGCTAGCAGTCACTTTTCGTAACGTTGCCAACGCGCCTAAAAATATGCGATAATCGTAACGTCTAATACTGACTATACTTAAAGAGTCTTAGCAAGTGTAGGTGCTTCAAGGAGGCGCAGGCCTGCAGTCGCCTGTGGCAGTCACATTCCTAAAGACAAGAAAGTCGATCACCGCGGGACATTGCTGCTTTAAACCCCGCACAAGGTATGTTGACATCCTCGGGTGTGAATGTTGCGGCGCTAAGGAACGAGCGAGTGGGCATGCGTGGAGAGGGCAGATGCCCCGCGGGATGGGACCGTCGTCGGCAGTCATCATCAATATCAGCAGCAGCTGGAGCCACGCGTCAGATCCCGGTACTGCAGCCGCGCCCGCGCGCACGGTACAACTAACCCGAATCAATAACACATTTTCGCTACGCTACCAACTTCCGTGCAATTTCCTCTGCCCTTGTGGCCCACGGTTCTTTACTGACACACAACGCCACAGCACCAAATTCCTCTGCGCAAGCAGCAATCTTCACGAACTCCACACACGGAACAAGCAGGCAACGAATACAGCCCGTATTCGAGAAATGTGAGGTTCAAATCCCGGCCCGGGAAGTTGACGATCCTTACAATTTGTTTGTTCTCACTTACTCCAAGAAAATGCCGAGAAGATACGTCCAATTAGTCCACAAACGTGTCCTACCACATCCAATCCAATTCACTGTTCACCATCATCCTATCATTTTACGTCACATACTCTTGAGCTATTGACCATTTCGCCAAGCTGCCAACTCCACGCATTAGCAACTCATTAAATCCCGTGTTGCGACACCAAAGATCGACACAATGCTCACAATCGCCCGCTAATGGGCTCCACCCGAGGTCAGCGCAATCCAGCTTACCCTGTCAAAACCAATATCTCTACCATCCGTTGGATATTACTTCACCACTACGTCCTGAGAGGCTCTTGGGGCCAAACCACTTTCCTAAGAAATCACACTTAATAACGCTTTACAGACGAAGCGTATCTGTTTTATATAAGGACTCAGCACGTACCGCGCTGTAAACACTCTCCACTTTGGTTATAAAAACCAGTCTCTTAATGGTTTATAAGGCAAAAGTTGCTGTCTGTTCTGAGATCCGTACAAAACACATAAACGCAATGTGGGCACCACGTAGAATTTTTTAATCTTAAACCTTGCGATACGTAAAGTTACCGCTAGGCTTTAAAAGGTTAACTGACCCGCTCTTACAGTATCGTGAACTGTCTTCTGTAATGTTCTCTTTGCTACGACACTCCAAACATTTGTGTACAATCCAGAAAAATAGATTTTCCGTGGTTTGGTACCCCATTTGTCTTAACTTGTACACAACGGATTGACAGTATACAAGTTTAAGCAGTAATGCTTGTGACCAAACTTGTTAATTTAAGCCGTTATGCCGTTGAAATCGACAAAAATACTAAATTCACCGCACTGAACACTCAGAATTAATTACAATCCCCCCCCCCCCAAGTTACGTCGTAGGTGGTTCCTGGAACGGCGACGTGAGTCGAGGCAGATTTTCCCATAAACGCATGTTACAAGGGAGACGGTGATTCCTGACTGTTTTGACCAAGAGACCTTACACGCACATACATACGAAAAATTTACAAAAGACACTAAATGACACACAAATGCCAGTTTAAGGAGGAGGCACATCCTCCTTAACCTTTTAAAGCCTTGCGGTAACTTTACGTACCACCAGGTTTAACATTAAAAAATTCTACGCGGTGCCCACATTGCGTTTATGTGTTTTGTACGGATCTCAGAACAAACAGCAACTTTTGTCTTATGAAACATTAAGAGATTGGTTTTTATAACTGAAGTGGAGAGTGTTTACAGCGCGGTACGCACTGAGTCCTTAAAAACGCTTCGTCTTTAAACAGTTAAACTGTAGGCGTGGATCGTCATTTCCACTGTTCGACAGTACTGATGGCAATGCACGACTCCCAGGAGATGAAAAGAAATCAAGCACTGAACTCTGGCGAGATGAAGGCCCCTTCTCCTTCACAATTTCCTCATAACCAGTAAGCGGCCTCATAATTCCTTCCCTACTTGTTGCTGCTCGCTGCTCGTTACAGTCATTGTCCTCGGACACCTCGATGCCAGCTTCGGCGGGTCCAGCCCTCTCGGTCAACTTCGAGACCATCAAGGTCTCAGACCATTAGGCTCAGGCTGTGGTTCCTCAGCTTCTTCCAGGGCGCTTTAATCCCGAATTTCGACAAGATCGTCGAGCGTTGAGCTTGTGATAATGTGAGGTTAGGAACTCGAAGACCTCTTCAGCATCGTATATACGAATTTGCGCCTTTGGCTTAACCTTTTAAAGCCTAGCGGTAACTTTACATACCACGAGGTTTAACATTAAAAAATTCTACGTGGTGCCCACATTGCGTTTATGTGTTTTGTACGGATCTCAGAACAAACAGCAACTTTTACCTTATAAAACATTAAGAGATTGGTTTTTATAACCGAAGTGGAGAGTGTTTACAGCGCGGTACGCACCGAGTCCTTATATAGAACAGATACGCTTCGTCTTTAAAGGGTTAATACATACATTAGGCCAAGCGGCAAACGACGTTAAGTAAGGAACAATGTAAGTCGAGGGATGACTGTACAGGTATACTGTACGCACAATGGCAAAAACGGCCAAAGGTACCTCATTTGCGTAATTAAGCACCACACTACGAAGATATGAAAGGAAGTGGGATAAAGCTCCTATTATTCTTAACCTGGTCACCAGTCTATATGGCATCTGTGGTTGACAAAGTAGCACTGCAGCAGGTTTCTCCCCGAGTACTTCAGCTTTCCTCTAACCATATCATTCCACCAACGCTCGACACTCATTCATTCATCTACCACCGACACTATATAATCTTAGCAATTGGCAGCACCATTAAACAACACACAATATACATTGGCACCACATGGTGGTCATCTCTTACCCGGGGAAGTGCCATCGGTACCCAGTGGATACAGTAATATCATAAAGTGAATACACTGAACGGTTTAAATGAAGGAATCACCAGGGGGACCTACAATGAACGAAATAGGTCTCGCCAAGGACTCTTTTTGCCCGTCTACAGTTAACTGCTGTGCAGCTGAACACACGTGCGAGCATGTGTTATAGACCACAGACCACGAGATGATTTCCGCGACGGTGTGTCTGGCGCGGTACGGAGGACTGCTGGCTACAGGGGGAAAATACTGGACTGCTATTGGTGAAAGTGAGACAGTTCTAGTACTACACACAGAATGAAAACGCCAAGCATTTCGAGCAGCGTGTAGTGAGTGAGTGCATTCATCGAATGCTTTCAGGATGGGTAGTGGCAACTCGTCATTAACGGCGAAATCTTGCGCATGGGTATCTATCACACGTCTAGCAGGGATAATCTCTTGGTCTCTAATCTGCAAATCAAATTTCAGCCAAAAGTACAACTCGCAACACGAGCGGCGACAGTCGGACTTCTAACAAACCAGCAAATGTCTGTCACAGTGTGCTACATTACACCACAAATGGCCCAGCTGTTCCACAAGAAACAATCCTCATTTAACAACTTCTAACAGACGAAATGAACTATAAATTTCACGGAACGACACGGCCCAGTGATTCGTATTCCGGAAGTCAGGTGTTTAAATCCCGTCCGGAAGACGTGCTACCCTCGCATATATCGCGTGGTTCTCTTCAGTCCCTCTGGGCAAATGCTGGGATAGTAACTTAAATTACGTCACAACTAATTCCTTCTACACCCTTTTAAAATTAATTATACACCATTCACCGTGTAGCTCTACGCTATACAAAGACGTTTTCACTGTCCACGCCATTAAGACATATGAAGGGGTGCAGAGGCATGGATCCACCCATTTTTAATCTCAGCATTAGACAGAGGTGGCTGGTCGACTTCACGATCTAGCCGCTCTACTCCTGGGCAGGTACCTCGGTACCCACTGAACAGCAGAATAGACAGGTTAAGACAGCCGGTCTGGACAGCTGCTCGGAGTAGGAAAAAAAATCTCATGCCCCTACCGGGATTCGGGCCCTGGACCGTCCAGCCCGTAGCCTAGTCGCTGTAGCGCCTACGCTAAGCTGGTTCCTCTCGACGATATATTATCTAAGAAATTTTAGTGGCATTAAATAGTCCAAAAAGTGTGAATCAATGCTGTGCAAATACGCAACACAATGAAAAGAGAAGGTTTAGAACGCCCTCTGCGGGATACGCACCAACGATCACAGCACTCAAAAGATCCAAGACATGAATGTCGGAGTTCGCGTGGCTAACGTGATGATTATTCCGAGACCCGCGTGCTTAAAAAGAGTTGCAGCAGGTTCCGCTAACAGGAACCTCTATAAATACGCGTGGCACGTTAAAGCAGAAAGACGACAAGTAACCCCGCACAAGGCATCTTCTGGATACTGAGAACAACTGCACTCTCTTGTGCGGTGACGTTTCGAGGGGACCGGCCCACCTTTCGCGGTTATTACCCCACTCCCTCATCCCACTTATCGTCAACTTTAATAAACACACTAGAAGAAAAAATCTTAAACTTTACAAACTCACATTTGACGACGCAAATGTGTTTAACTGAAGGTAAAAAGGCAAAGGCTTGTGCAATTTGACGTTCCCACAGGGATGTTGCTACCCGACAAAGCGTAACATGCGAAAACCTTGAATCTTCAGGTAAAGGCCTGACATTACTGACCGTTATAATCATTACCCTTTTTTTTTGTGGAGGTACAGCTCCAGTTCTTCTTAACCTCCCGTGGCTACACACGCAGGCAAGTAGTTTAGCGTCATGCCCGTGGGAAAACAGCCTCCGGTACCCACTGAACACGAAGCTGGGTGAACCCCTCAGCTTGTCTGGACGCGCCAGCGAAGGGAGAATTCTTCCCGGCGAAGGGAGAATTCTTCGCCGCGGCCAGACATCAAAGCCCTGTTGTCTGGCCAGTGTGACGCAGACGGTATACTGCCTACGCTAACCGGCTATAACTTTAGTACGCACATATATTATGTAACTGTATACGACAAAAGTATTACATCTTAAAATCAGAAAAAAAATGGGCAGCTACATTAATAATATTTTACCATCAGATTTGCGCTAGCAGGGGATCGGGGCCCGGATTCAGCTAAGCTCTCCCGTGCCACAGTAGCTGTACGTCCCGGCCACATGTACCCTAAAAGTTGGCCCCAACAATTACATGTTTGAAGCATTTGATGATGATTCAACAGCAATGACGTAAGTCTTGGCATGTAAAAAGGAAAAAGAATCTAGCCGATAACAGATCTAATGGCAATTCATCTCAGCAATATATCAGTACACTCCTTGTTGTGTAGCCAGCCTGTTTCTAGGCAACATCTGTATCGTGTATTACTGTTATGCCCACAGCATTCCCACCCAAACCTCAACTAATCTTGCCACTATAAATGGAGAGAACCAGATGTAACGAAAACTGACAAAGTTTCCCCTCTTTTTTCCTTGAATCACTCAATGCTAATATGACGTGGCTTCACTCAAATGAGGTACACAGCCCTACACAAACTCCACCGGCTCACACAGTCTGAGTCGCACAAAATTTTACAATTTGGCGGACGGGGGGGGGGGGGGGGGGGCAAGGTATTTTTCAAATAATTTAAAAGTTTCAATGCATTTTAAAATTATGCAAAAGTAAAGCTTTCCCTGTCTTAAGTCATGCAGGCATACCGGGGGACTTAATATATAGCTCCACTTATCTTTAACCTCGGAACCAGACAGAGATAGCGGGTTAACTTCACTACCTGGCCGTTTTACCCCCGGGAAATAACCCAGGAAGGCTGGGTGGACCCCAGAACCGGTACGCACGTTTTGTAGCACAGAAAAAAGACACGTTGTTCCTACTGGGATTCGAACCCCGGCCGTTCACCGCGTTTTAAAATGGCAAAGTTAAAGTACTGTGAAATAACTGGATACTTTATGTGAAAAAGTCAGTACAATTACTGCACTCTATGACGTAACGCTCTTAACAGATCTTTGCATATTCCGTACCCCGATGACCGCTAGGATTTGCCGGAACATGGGCTGAAATGTTTACAACAAACGACTTAGAAAACGTGCGAAAGGAAGCCGGGATAGCGCAGTGTTTACAGTGACTAGGCTACGGGCTGGAAGACCGGAGTTCAAACCTGGCAGAGGAAAAACTTTTTTTGTTCTCCAAAATGCACAGACCAGTTCTGGGGCCCACGCAGCCTCGAATGGGTACCCGGTCGGAGACATAAAGCTGACCGTTCACCTCCAGATAGCGCCGTGATTAAGAACGTGCGCAGTGCCGCTATATCCGTACTCTCCCTGCGTCCCTTCATAGCGCGGGCAGGGAACCTTTACGAATAGCCTAATATGTCTGCAGGGTTCGCTTATTTCCTGCCCCCTATATCTTCAGTTCACGTATGCTGGCGGTTAGGCTCCAAATGCTCGCGATGGAATATATGCCTTCATGCAACATGCCCGCTACTGTCAGATCCGTTCGTCAGTTTTCGAGCTGTTACGGACGGACAGACAATTTCGGTGAAGATGTCTTCTGTGATGTTACCATGTCCACTGGTAACATCCCAGAAGACATGAACTTTTAAAACCTCAAATTTCACAATTGCGGCGAAGCTAACAGACGGACTTCCAACGATTTTTCGTGGTAAATATTTCTGCAGTTACACACTGCGTCTTCCTTTATCGCCTTCCTGAGCACCTCAGCGGATGTACGTCTGTAAGATAAACGTGCCGGGCTCGGTGTAGTGATTATACATGACAAGGCCCCTGTACGCTGGTGCTGAACAGGTTAGTGCTGTCCAGCTCATTGAGCGAAGGCAAACAAATTTTAATATTTTAAAGCGTAACGGTTACCACGCGCGCACCCAGAATTTTTCCTTGTCGGGGGAAGGGGGTGCTGACCCGGAGGATATATATAATTTACGCTTGATTTCAAAAATTATGTTATAAAAATCATGTTTTAAGTACAACATAACACTGTCTGCAACTGCATTTAAATACATACGAATATAACTACATGTTCCATGACTCAAACACAGTGTCCTATGTTGTTTTTTCTAGTTTTATTAATTTATTTTTCAAAATTCTAATGTACTGGTCATCAGCCGACTTCAGTGGCTGATTTCGGCTGAGATGGAAACCACATAAACCTTTTGATATCACAATATCCACAAAATCTGTGTTTTTTAAATTTCGGTTTAGGGGAGTTTGGGGGTGGCTGCAGCCTGGCAGCCCCCCCCCCTCTTTGATGCGCCCCTAGCGCTTGCTTTACGTACCACCAGGTTAAACATTAAAAAATTCTACCTGCTGCTCATATTGTTTGTGTGTGTCTGTTTTTTTTTGTGGATCTAAGAACAAACAACTTTTAACTTATGCAACATTAAGTGACTGGGTTATTTTATAAGTGAGGTGGAGTGTTTACTGCGCGGTACGCACTGCGTCATAATATAAAATATATTATGTTTCGTCTTTAAAGGGTTAAATGGGTTTCGCATGTAGTACGCGTGAATATAAAAAAAGCCTGCACATAAAAAGCAGCAGAATTTCATGGAAAGCCTAAGTGACAGTAATAATATCAAAATGGAGCCAAGTATGGGAACTAACCAGGGGAGGACAAATACAGATGAATACTGCAAAACCAACGACTCGTATCCACTTTGGAACTCCTCTGCCTCCCGCATATGCTAAAAGGAAAATCTCTGACAGAGGATTCCAGCCCGAATTTATTTCAACAAAAGCCGGCTGTGTGCGTGCGTGTGATCTGTGGCGACGTTGAAGTTCTGGGCATCTTATTGAAGCATCTGGAGCAGGCTCGACACCAACCCTGAGCCACTACTTCCAGACATAGCTCGGGGAATGAATGTCGACAGGACCCGAATGGGGACGAATGCGCTGGCTGTGTTATATTGATCTGGTGGCTGCCAGCAGCATAGTCCACTACAATACCGCTCGAGTTACAGGATGTGTTGGGACGGCAGGGGGGTGGGGGGCGCTACATAGGGGTGCTGTCCGTTTGAATAGGAAGTGCACGAGGGCCCTTAACATCTACTGCACCCATCAAGACATTCTGAAAACGTGTGGAGATAACACAGCCATTTATTATAAATGTAAGTTTTCGTCACACTAATAACTATCACAAACTGCTAGTTAATCAAAATCAGTTTAAACGCAGAACGACCTTCGCCAATTACGCAAACTATAGCAGACGTTGCAGGGCATTCACCACTGAATCTTCATCCAATGCGTCATTCGTCCTTATGACATTCGACATAATGTTAACGCACTGCGCGCAGCAGTCTCCTGCTTTGATGCTGACGCTGCAGTTATACTCGTTCTGCATTTCGTGATATAAATAAAAATAATTTGACCCTGTTCAGTGTAATCAGTGTTCTGACAATAACTTACACGTAAAATGAACGAACATGACGGCCAAACTGTGTATGAGGAATCCGAACAAAATTTCACTGGACGATAATGAATGTAAGGGAACCATACTTGCAAGACTCAGGGACAGACGGAAGGAAAATATCTGCATGCGCCTTACAGAAATACGATGGGAGGGTGGCCTGCACTTGGTTCTTCTGACTCGGGATAGGGAGAAGCAGCGGGCTCTTGTGAACACGGTAATGAACCTTCGAGTTCCGAACAACGACGCGGGCAATTCACTGACTGCCTTAGACACTACTAGCTTGTCAAGACACTCATTTTCAACGGAGTCTCGTTAGGTATTCACCATACCGAAAAAGTGTTTTGTAGTTCCCAATTGTAGTTTCAAGTGTTAATTAGACTGACTTTATGCCATACAACAACTTTTTCTATAACAAGCAGTATTTTAGAAAATGGCAAATATTTCTATTTAAGATTCATCACCCAGGAGAGATTTTTCTCTCCCATGGTGCAACAGTCCCTTGTGGGCCACGGCCTCGTCATTATCGAGGCTTCACGATGACACTCAGACACACCACACTCGGTAGGACTCCCCTGGACTAGTGATCAGCTCGACGCACAGATTCCCACCTGACAACAAACAACATTCACAAGAGACAATCATCCATGCCCCCGGCGGGATTCGAACCCGCAATCCCAGCAAGCGAGCGGCCGCAGACCCACGCCTTAGACCGCGCAGACCCACGCCTTATACCGCGCGGCCACTGGGATCGGCGCCCTGGAGATAGGAACCAAATTAAATTCACCACGAAAATTTTTGTGTCGATCGTAAGATACACTTCTATCAGAGTGACTGCAGCAAATCCGAACATAAAGTACGCCGACAGCCGGAGACGAGCCCACCGTTCCCCCTTGCCTGCAAGAACTATATAAAACACGTGTAACTTACTAAACGTAATATTTGGTACAAACACTTTACATCGGACCTGCGATTTATATGACAATCGGAATAGCTCAGTCACTGTAGTGACTTCATCACGGATGTAATTAGCAATCCTTGAGCTGGATGAAGAAAAATATGACGCAAATGAAAATAAGGGACGAGAAGGTGGAAGATGCAGAATGAGAAAATAATGCATTGTCTCATTCGTGATACGTTTTGTGTATATATGTTAGTAAGCAAAGCTTCTCGTGGCTTCCAGAATTGTGCGAAAAGACGTCTTAATATACCGCATTTCATCTGGAATCATACTATCACCGGCACAAATTTTACCTGAACATGATTCCTGCTGTTCTCAAATACCTATCTAAATACACTAATTGATCGGTATATGCCTACATCATGTAACCACCGTGCAGCAAAAAGTCTCCTTCCCTTCTTGACAGCCTTTGTCAACGACAGTTAGGCCTATCTGCAATAAATGAACAAAAAAGGGCAGGGTATGAGGGTGTGGAACGACTCAACTGGCTCGGGATACCGTCATCACTGGCCCTTCTGACCTTGACCAGTTGACGCCCTGTAAGCTTGTTAAGCACCCCGCACCATGAAGCTGAAGGTCATATACAGGTCCGTAAAATTTAGCAACAAAAGCACTTCGGAAAATTCTAGTAGCCCCCCTCCTGGGAAAACTGAGTAAGGCTCAAAAATTCAGGTATTCTAGGCTGTGACCTGTCGTTGGTGATAACCGTTCCTTACGTTTCGGAGGAACATAGTGACCTCCAGTGCTGTGCAGTCGGTACACAAAACCTCCGACTCCGCCTCCTCAATTTTTCACCCTTTAAATACGAAGCGTATCTGTTTTATATAAGGACTCAGTGCGTACCGCGCTGTAAACACACTCCACTTCGGTTATAAAAACCAATCTCTTAATGTTTTATAAGGCAAAAGTTGCTGTTTGTTCTGAGATCCGTACAAAACACATAAACGCAATGTGGGCACCACGTAGAATTTTTTAATGTTAAACCTGGTGGTACGTAAAGTTACCGCTAGGCTTGAAAAGGTTAAATCTGCAACTTCTACTCCTTCATAAAAGCGCAATATGTATCAATAATGGTAAACCTACTGAAATGGTTAATGGTAACATAAGACATTTCATCACCACCCCGTCAATCATCAGGCTACTTTTTAGAATTTTGTGTTAAAACAATACCTATTTAAGATTTTATACCGAGGTAGGAGTCGGAGTCGGTACATTGTTACCGACCCCGGCTCCACCAAAATTCCTTCCGACTCCGACTCCACAACCCTAGTGCCTTCATCTTCAGGAATCACGCAGTCCTAGAAGACTTCTAGTTCTCAGAAGATCCGAATACCCAGTAACACTACTGTTATAACCTCTAACCTTACCCACACTGTTAACCTTTTAAAGCCTAGCGGTAACTTTACATAACACCCGGTTTAACATTAAAAAAATTCTACGTGGTGCCCACATTGCGTTTATGTGTTTTGCACGGATCTCAGAACAAACAGCAACTTTTGCCTTATAAAACATTAAGAGACTGGTTTTTATAACCGAAGTGGAGAGTGTTTACAGCGCGGTACGCACTGAGTCCTTATATAAAACAGATACGCTTCGTCTTTAAAGTGTTAAATACAAAGGCAAGGAAACTAACCACCCATACGGTGGTACCTCTGCACGTAGGGGATTTTCTTCTGTAAGGTTGTTACTGAAGGGGTAACGTACTCTCTAACAAGTTTTCGAAATGATTATGTTAATTTACGTCAAACTGAGAGTGACTGACCTATGAGGTACAAAACGTACGAGACACTTCGTCACAGACAGCAGTAAACACATTCTGAAAGGCATCCGGTGTTAAGTCGAGACAGGTCTAGTTGCATCTCACTGCAGAAACATTTTGGCAGCTATCACACACACACACGACACGACCTAAATAACACGTGCTATGTACTCTTGACAAACTGAGGGCAGTTGTGGTAAAGTTCCCCATCTAGCACAGAACTGAAAGGTTCATTAACATCACACTGACCGTGCCCCTGTCACTTGAATCCATACCAAACCTAATGACTTGTCTAATTAAGTTCCGTTTTAATATTATCCTCTCACATATACCCAGGTCTCTCACCTGATGCCCTTTTTCCTTGACATTTTTCAATCACAATTCTGTATGTATTTCTCAACACCCCTGAGAGCGCTATGAACCCCACCCGTCTTATCCTCAGTGATTTCAGCATCCCAATACAATCTGGCGAGAAATACAACTTATCGGGTTTCTCGTTCTACGACTTCCTCCGGTCTCCTGATACTTCCACTCCTTTTTATACAAATATTCTCCACATATCATCTCCCATTCCGGTGAGTGACCAAGTTTCACTCACTCACTCACACACACACACACAAAAGCAATGTTCCCTCTAAGCTGCGCGGGTGCGCGGCGGTGCAGTTAACTGAAATACTTCCGCGCACACTGAATTGTTGCCGCGCAGCTGGGATTTTTCAATTTTCATTGTAAATATTCTCATTATACATTTTACAAAAGCTTTTAAAGTGCCGCACTGTCGTCAGGTCGTGTAAAAATTTTCTGCTCAAAGCAGTAGCAGGTCCGCGCAGCTGTAAGAAAGAATATTTGTGGGAACGTTGCACGCAAGCCAACAATAAGGTATGACTACGCGCGCGCGCGTCTGTGTATACACATATAGGGTATACACAAAAGAAAGGTGCGGTTTCAAAAGTTAACAAGAAATTTATTTCTCACCTTACACGGGCACAACGTACACCGTCAGCAGCGGCAACTGTCCAAGTTTCTCGCGCGTTAATCACAGTCCTTCAATGTGTGCACCCTGGGTCACACGACACACATCCACACGGTAATCAAATTCATCCCAGACTCGGTGCAGCATGTCCGCTGTAATGGTCTGCAGTGCATGCGTTATCCGATCACGAAGTTCCTTGAGGGACATGGGCAATGATGGTACGTACCCAGCGTTAAAGACAGCGTTTATGTACCACCATTGCCCATGTCCCTCAAGGAACTTCGTGATCGGATAACGCATGCACTGCAGACCATTACAGCGGACATGCTGCACCGAGTCTGGGATGAATTTGATTACCGTGTGGATGTGTGTCGTGTGACCCAGGGTGCACACATTGAAGGACTGTGATTAACGCATGAGAAACTTGGACAGTTGCCGCTGCTGACGGTGTACGTTGTGCCCGTGTAAGGTGAGAAATAAATTTCTTGTTAACTTTTGAAACCGCACCATTCTTTTGTGTATACCCTGTATATATATGAGTGCTTAAACATTGTACTAAGGCGGTAGAACGAAATCCCATGAATTGTGAAGATCAGGGCGCTCGTGGCTTCCCACTTTGAGGCTACTGTTTGATTCTCCGTCACACTCCTCACGCCTATATAAACGAGCCCAAAGTGCTTGTCATCATCGAAGTTTACTTCTTCCAGAATTCGTGTAAACAGAAGGACTAGGCGACTACAAAGGAGTGTGGGGAAATAAGATGGAAGGGGGAGAATAACAGTTGGAGGGACATGTCGAGGTGATCGATCCATAGGACTTGTTTCTGTCGCCTCAGTACAGACGGGAGCTGGTTTTTCGACATCGGCTGTGTTCTCAATTATTTTTGTGTAGCATGTTAAATTATTTGCATGTAAGAAAATGAAACTTCAGTAGTGGTTGAGAACGCATTTGTTTACATATTTTCATTAATGAGTATTGTACTTATTGTTTATGTGTTACACATAGGCCTTTCTGTGTACGATAATATGCATGTTTTGTATATTGATTTTTATATCTTCAGTAACATGCCGCTGTATTACTGGCTGATTTATCGTAGCCTTCCGACAAGTGCAACGCCCGCCTTAGGTTGTTAATCATTGTTATTGACTCGACATGGGGCTTCGAAGTAGCTTGTTCATTTGTAAGATTTCCGTATTCGGGCAATTATTGAGAATTTGTAGCATGGGGGTGGTATCCTGTACGACGGCTGATATTATCACAGTGTTTTAAGTTAATATGTTAATTCCCGTCGTGTTTAAGCCCACATTTATTCACATTAATAACCACAGAACCCTTGAGAATAAACCAGTCTGTTCTAAATGAATAGCAACTATGAAAATATTTTGTATTTGACGGAAGGTTATAACCAGTTGCTGTTTATTATACATCTGTTTACATGTACCTGGTGTTAGGAACTTTCAGATTTAGAGTTCGCTCTTTCGCTCGTACACCACCCGTCCAGGGCTGTGGAGTCGGAGTCGTGGAGTCGGAGTCGGAAGGGATTTTAGGTGGAGTCGGAGTCTGTAAAAATGTACCGACTCCGACTCCGACCTCAATCTAAAATCTTATCTAGATACTCCAACTCCAGAGCCCTGATAGCTACAGTAACCATTAGACTTATACTTAAATATAGGCTGTAAGTCTAAAAAGTAGCCTGACGATTCACGTGGTGGTGATGAAACGTTTTATAGGTTTACCGTTGTTAATACATATTGAGCTTTATGAAGGAGTCGGAGGTTTAAAAATCGAGGAGTCGGAGTCGGAGCTTTTGTGTACCGACTGCACAGCCCTGCACCCGTCCTCAGAGTATAATAGTGAACCTGGTTGAAGTTGAACATAGTTGGGTGAAAAACATCGCCCTACCGAACAGATGCGAATCTTTAAACTTAATGTTTTCGCAAACGTTGCTCCAGTATCAGCTGGAGCAATTGAATTTTCATACTCCGCTGCGTTAAAAGATTTACTGCGTTTTATCACATGCATCTTGAAGTATAGTCACATGAAATATTGTCGTGTTGGTAATTGCTTAATGAAGTGTGTATTTAGAAATGTTATTTTGAAGAAGAGAAACTCGCCTGCTTTAATTACGTATAGAATCAGTAGACATGCATGCGCGTGTAGGACTCTGTGACCGTTTCAATACATTTACTTAATTCATATTCCGTTGTTATGTCAGAACAAATGAAGTGAATGCAATAAATAACTGGTAGAGTCTACTACAATGCCATTCTTCCTGGCGTGGTTTCAGGCTTCTGCCGCAGTATAAATCAGGCCTTCGCTCTTCTGGAAGGTTACACAGCGTTGCTTGGGGCTAGTAAGTTACTAACTACCAAGGAATGCCACGTTACATCCCAGAAGAGAGAAGGTCATTGTCCTCAGTCTTATATGGTTTTAATCTTGTCTGTTCTGCAGAACTTTTGACTGTTCTATTAGAAAGTAATTAACTTTACACATTATACTTAATATTTTTAATGTGATTACTTTAAAAAAAAGAGCTCCAAATTCAATATTGTAGAACCAACAATAATTTTTGTGGGGTTCGTATTAACCTTTGATTTTAATATACGTTGAAGTTTCATTTTATTATTTCCTTTGTTTATTTTTAATTTTGTTGGACTGCTTTGTCCAGATGATTATTAACTTTATTTATTGTTTTTATTCACAAAATATTTTGCTGTTGATCCAACTGCCTGTCATGCACGATTTTGCCATTCTCTTCGCAAATGAATGACCTAAGTGCATATGGAAGCATTTATCGGAATAAATACATGTAGAAATAGGTGTTGGAATAGATTTCGTGGATCGTGAAATGGGACTGTAATGCTCAATTCTAAGTCACAATTCACCGCCCGTTTCCAAATGTACGGTAATGATCCCCTTTAGTTTCTTGGGGTTTAACAGTGTTTGCTGTGAAATGCTACAAAAACATTCTTCATTGGTGTCGTAGTTTTCTGGCATGAGGAAATGGCAACCATGAAGTTAGAACCAACCGGAAATCAGAATCCTGTAAGTCTAAATCGATCTGGCACTCTACACGGAGTGTCATCATTAAGTACAGTTTTATCAGAGAGATAGGAACAGGACGAGGTCTTGGAAGAAGAATCGCTGTGGTCACATGGAGAGGAATGATTTCCCGTATGTCACTGGAAGTAGAACATTTTCGGTAGAAAGAAGAAGGTAAGAAACAGTAGAGGAAGAAACGAACATGTACTTACAGATAAAGCAGTGTGGAATGTTTATTCGGTTTCCAATTATCTGACTAGAAACCTTGCTTCTTTGCCAGATACGAACTCGGTCTTCAATATGACTTAACGCGCAGTGTTTTATCCGAGACTGAGATTAAGTTTCCTCTTTTTTAATTTCGCAATCAAACCTGATATTGATATAATGCACAGTTGTCGAACGTGTCAAAAATTAAATTTCCATCCATCCATCTATGGCGCTACAGCCCCTTCCGGGCCTTGGCCCCTCTGAAAAGATGCCTCCATTCGTCCCTATCTTCAGCTTTTCTCCTCCATCCCCGTGTCTCTAATATCTGTAGTGAATCCCTCTGAACAGCATCCGCCCGTCTGGCTGTTGGGCTTCCCACTGGTCTTGTGTTGTGGAATCTCCCGTTCAAAACCATTTCTGGGATCCTTTCATTTTCCATTCTTACTATATGACCCGCCCACCCTAGTCTCCTGATTTTAATGTCCTCCACGATATTTAGATCGTTATATAAGTCGTAGAGTTCATTATTCCATCGAAGTCACCAACGCCCTTTCTCTTGTGTCGGGCCATATATTCTTCGCAGTATTTTCCTTTCAAACGTGTTTAGCATTTGTTCTGTCGCTTTTGTTAGGATCCAGGTTACACTTCCATAACACAATACTGGCTTGATTAGTGTTTTGTGTAATCTTATTTTGTTGTTTCTATGGACTTGTTTGGATCTAAATATGGTTTGCAGGGAGCTGTAAACTTTATTGGCCGCTAGCATCCTGGCTCGAATTTCTTCAGTTTCATCATTAAAAAAAAATTAAATTTACGAATGTGAATATAATGTAAAGGCCTATGTATTTGTATATGGGGACTGGAGTGTCTAGATGTATTTGCCGTCTGAGTCTGCAGCTCACATTATTTTACACAGAAGTTGCTGTGTTACATTTATTTGGAACTTAACACTTGAAAGCACTGTGAGCACTGTGTTATATGCACCAGCTGCTGTCACATTACGAAACTCCTCATTTTCTTCACAGTCTGCCTTCACGTAAGCAATAAATATTGCCTTAAACCACACTAACAATTTTATCTTTGCAATGGAGATGGATTTGCCAGATTTCAGGTTGCCACAGTCCTGACGTCGACGATTCTGGTCTTCTGGAATATTTACTTTTTATCGGGTATTTCAACATATTTCGACGTTCCGAAGGAAGATAACGCCTTCATTTTCAAGGGTTGGTAAGTCCGAGAAGACCTACTAATCCCTGAGGATGAAGGCGCTGCTTTCTCTCGAAATGTCGGGATATCTTAAGTTGCCCGCTGCGCAGCGTGACGTTCCAGACGACCAGCATCCAAGACGCAGTATGTTTACTCTGAGGCAGCACCGGAACTTATTTTTATTCAGCATCACGTAGCCTGTCGTACTGCTGGTCCATAACCTCTTTAGAAGCGAGTTCTTCAAAGAATGTGATCTAGTTCTTCCTCTTTCAACTTCCAGTACCTTCTTATTTCCTTAAGGCTGTCCAGTAGCTGCTTAAGTGTTCGTCTTCCCGTCCGTTTTATCTTTCCTTCAATAACGCGTTTTAGAAGGCGTTTCCTACGCAAGATGTGACCAATCCAGGTAGCCTTCCTGCATGTTGTTGTTTGTAGGATGTTCCTTTACACTTTTACGTGTGTAGTATTTAAATACGATTAATGTTTGGAAAGTTCGATTAAGTGATCCAGGAACATTTGTGTTATTAACCTTTTAAAGCCTAGCGGTAACTTTACGTACCACCC
Source organism: Coptotermes formosanus (assembly GCA_013340265.1). Lineage (NCBI taxonomy): Eukaryota > Metazoa > Arthropoda > Insecta > Blattodea > Rhinotermitidae > Coptotermes > Coptotermes formosanus. Next base: position 900,581 of record BLKM01000460.1, on the reverse strand, counting down.
GGTTTAACATTAAAAAATTCTACGTGGTGCCCACATTGCGTTTATGTGTTTTGTACGGATCTCAGAACAAACAGCAACTTTTGCCTTATACAACATTAAGAGATTGGTTTTTATAACCGAAGTGGAGAGTGTTTACAGCGCGGTACGCACTGAGTCCTTATATAAAACAGATACGCTTCGTCTTTAAAGGGTTCACTGTATTCATGATATGCCACGTACTGATTATATAACAACCAACCGCTGATGATTACAACCAGCCTCTGAAGACGGCACAATCAATAACCCCAAGACACACAACGGCTGAGGTTCAATACAGGCATTATTCGTGTCAACGACCAACAATACACGTACTTCTGTAGCACCCAGCCTTTGGAACAGCTTACTTTCAGTTCTTCAGTTCCACGACAATTTGTTACATAATACCTACATCAATAGCAGATCGATACGTCCAATGACCTAACACTGTACAACTAGCAGCAGGCGCGGTGAAATTCAGACGATAAATTACTGCGGCTATGAATATCATAACTGAATTTAGATCACCAAACGGACTGGGAAAACAATATATGTGAATACGCATATTTTCTTACCCATTAAAACAAAGCTTGTCAAAAGTTCTACACTACGCTATAAAATACATTTTTCCCTATCCATGCTATGAAGGCATATTGGAAGAGATGAGGTATAGCTCCACACATTCTTAACCTCGGCGTTAGATGGAGTAGTTAACTTCACGCCCCTGGGGGTATAGCGACCAGGGAGTGAGGCTGGCCAGTTCCGAGGCCAAGAACGAGTGGTGCTTTACTTCCACTCCTCTATACGCCTTCAGGTGTGCACAGAGACATCTAGGCCACATCCTGAATGCAAATGAGGTTTGCTGTTCGGCCAACATGCTCGGTAGCATGTGGTTACGAACGCTTCTGAACATCCTACCGCCTCAGTTATAACGAAACGCGGATGCATGCAAGGAAATATTTATTCAGAACTGCGTATAGTTGTTTCACACTGCGTAACCTGTTGTACGGTACGCAGTCTAGACTGACACCGTCGCAGACGGCAAGCCGACGTCTATAATACATATCCGTCGCACTTATGCCGACGTAATTTACCTTTCATTCACCTTTTAAAGCCTAGCGGAAACTTTACATACGACCAGGTTTAACATTAAAAAATTCTACGTGGTGCCCACATCGCGTTTATGTGTTTTGTACGGATCTCAGAACAAACAGCAACTTTTGCCTTATAAAACATTAAGAGACTGGTTTTTATAACCGAAGTGGAGAGTGTTTACTGCGCGGTACGCACTGAGTCCTTATATAAAACAGATACGCTTCGTCTTTAAAGGGTTAGTTACTGCATACTGTGTCTGAGCCCGACTTTCTTTCCTGTGTTAGAAATCTGGTCTTTCGCTAATGAGAGTAAATAACACAGTTGGTGTCAGGGGAGAGGGAGGCTCATTTTGGGATATTCATAGGGAAGACTGACAGAAGTGGGAGTGGCCTGCTGGGTACGAAACAGCGTGCACGGACGCTGAAGATCTCCGTACTATTGTGCGACGTAATAATGAGTGCAGAGCGAGAAAAACAACTGTTTTGTCACACTCGGCGGGGACGTCCACATTGACAGCTATATCAAACCTATATCGGCGTCGTCCACCTTAGTTCACACCCTTCTGCTAGCTCTCCTTCTTTTCCAGTTCGACCTAGAAGTTAATCCAATGTGGCCCGCGAAACACGCTCGCCACCTTACACTGATGATCGGTGCAGCGCACAATTGCCGGCAAGGTAAGTTACACCATCGTCAGTGTAGACGGAGACAGCGGGCGACTGTATCTCCGAAACGTTGGTAACCGCATACCAAACTACTCACATTAATAGCTCAGGTAATAATCGAAATCCTTCTGGTCGAAAAACCTGAAATCCCACAAACACAACCACTTTACGTTATAGCCATTTTCCCACGAGTCGCGGTTTATGGGGGCCAATAGCTGTTTGCCTAAGGACCCTATCACACACCATGCATAACGGAGTGATTATAGCGTTTGTACATCTGAATAAAGAGACGTCAACAGGCAAGGTGAAAGCCTGGCTAGCAATGTGACGACTTGCTGGACTGGGTTCAGACTTAAAACGGATAAATCACGCTTACCACCCGTACGCATGAAGAACTCTTCTTCACAGCAACGGTACCAGATAGGTTCAGCCGTCAGCTGTGTGGACTCAAACAACCGGCCGCCTGGATGGCGGACGGGTGGGCGGGCTTGTGGCTGCTCAGAAATACTGGGATGAATCATCAAGCACCAGAGCCCACACTTCACCGGTACGCCGACATCGTTCGCTCCCAGTTAATTTCTCGTCAAGCTAACAAATCGTACATAAATGGAAACTCCCGTAAGAGCTAATTCTTAGAAACTGACGTCGTGTGACGTTCTGTTTATTCGTTCCGTTCTTAGTTCCCCACTGCGCTTACAATACACAAGATGATGACATGTCGGTATACAGCATATTAGTTATACTTTACCATTATGTGATAACAGATACAGATTCGGGACAGGGAATACGTTTCAGTTTCAAAAATTAATAACTGCAAATCACGAAAACAACACTTTGCTAGTATACACCTCGACAGATACTAGATGACCGGGCTACAGCGGATGCACAGTGGCTTCCCCTAGCCTGAAGACACATACTGAACGGGTATGGTGGACGTTCGCACATGTTGCAGCCTGCTTGACAGGACGAACTACACTAATTTCGTTTTTTTTTTGCCATGGCGCAAGAGCCCCTAGTCGGCCTGGGCCTCCTGTTTGTCAGGGTTACGAGATCACACTCAGACACACCACATGCGGCAGGACTCCTCTCTGTCAGGGTTACGAGATCACACTCAGACACACCACATGCGGTAGGACTCCTCTCTGTCAGGGTTACGAGATCACACTCAGACACATCACATGCGGTAGGACTCCTCTGTACAAGTGATCAGCCCGACGCAAAGACCTCTACCACATAACACACAAAACACACGAGACAGACATCCATGGCCCTGGAGGGATTCGAACCCACAATCCCAGAAAGCGAGCGGCTGCAGATCCACGCCTTAAACAGTGTGGCCACGGGGATATGCACTAATTTCGTTGATAACTTCTATGTTCGGATAGTTAACAGCGCACTGTTTCCAAACAACCAACAGTTCAGTAGACCCCTATCAATGTATGTACTCGCCAGGTTTCGATTTCCTAAATAAATTATTGCGTGGTTTACAACAGTAGAGCGGCCGTCCAGTCCACAGCCGCTCTATGCCGACTGCAATAAAGCGCCTCTTCCTCTTTTTAACTCTGAACACTGTTGTCTGTAAATTTGTTACGCGTATCTTCTATATAAAATGTTAACTCCCATCTTCAGGGATGTGCCTTATTCATCACTTCAAGCTGCCCGATCTTACGGTGAATGCACGTAAAAAACCCACTCATACTGTCTGTGGCATGCATTTAACAGATGGCGTCAGAGAGATCTCTGCAGATTTTGAGGCGATTTACACGTTCAGATCCCCCGACGTGATAGGAGTGGAGCGTACATCACGGAGTTTATTTTATATGATAAAACTGCTAGGAAAGAAACGTCTGGTAATGAAGAGACCAACATCTGTATCAAAAGCACAGCGCAACTGTAAATTCACGACACACTGCAGCTCCTCCCCTAAAAAACATTCAAAAATAAATGCCCGAAACAGTCCTGTTAAACGTGAGCAGGAACAGTGTAGTAGGTACAGAGACCAGGACACGGGTCGAACAACTTAGATTTCGCGCTTCGATTCCCGAGGTGGAAAAGACGTTAATCTCTTTTCCAAAGCCTCGCGACCAGCTCTAGGACCCAAACAGTCTTCTATTTACTGGGCACAGGCAGTTTATTTCCAGCGTAGAGGGGCTCGAACCTGAAGCTAACCATTCACTACTGTCTAACTACGAAGTTACGAATAAGTGGAGCTACACGCCATCTCATCTCCCCCATACACCTTCACGGCGTCCAGAGAAAAACTTCACCTTTATCAGTCCTGTTAAAAATATCGCCAGTGTTAAATAATCCGTCTCCGATATCTGGTCTGTTGTTCTCATACCTGCTGTCGGTTACTGAATTTAAATGCACTTGTTAGGAGGTTCATGCGGCAGCTACAAGGAAGGGAACGGCTTGACTGGACGTGTCTTTGAACGTGGGAAGACAATTATGTAAAGATTCTATCTATAAATGCCAGGAATCAGGGGCTGGCGGAGTGATGAAAAACTCACACGCGCCGTCCGAACTCCCCCCCCCCCCAACCCGCTTTACCATCCACTTTCCGCTATTCTTCGGCAGGAATCACCTGCCGCGTGACATAAAGCGACAGATTGTCTTACGCAACGAACTATTTCACTCAACAGCCGGTCGTCCGCGATCCAGCCAGAATAAAGGCTCGCAATACGCTGGTACCACACGGTATGTGCGCACTGATTTCAGACAAACTTCAAACACCGGACAAAAGTCTAAAGACGCCAGACGGCATGTTTAAATTATTGCCTGGATATTCAAACACGATTCGTCGTGCACAAAACATGTCAGTAATAAGTACAGTATCAACATCTTACTTCAGGGGTGCACAAATCCCGGACGCTTGGTCGCCAGGGTGACTGAATTTTGTACGGTGGCGCCAAATATTTTGAGAATAATTATTGCAGTTTTTTTTCGTTATATACAAAAATGTGTACCACTTCAAATGCATCCAGCAACAGGCGCCAGATGATAGTGAGGTTCACAGGTCACTCCAGCATTGTGGGTCCTTACTTACAGTCACCCTCCGAACGCCCCGAACTCAAAGGCGGTTTCAGAGACTTGTGAAAACCTTCATGAATACCAACACTGTCATGTGATTCTGCCAACTATAAAAAATAAAATTTACTGTATGAGATATGAAAGTCTCATTGCAGCAACCGCTACGATTACCGTATTATGGTACGTGACCCCGTACTGTCTGGTAGAAATCTATCGATGTTTCGTAACAATCCCTTCTATCCTGATGATGGAGGCACTACGTTAATACGAAATGTCGATAGATTTATACCAACTTACATGGCATCATATACCAGACGACATACGTCTTCAACAAAGCTCCTATTTTGTAGTCATACACCGCCGTCCGGACGTGACACGCTCAGTCTTTATAACCACCACACGCCACACCACACCACATCACTCCGTATTCTCTTCGCATACAGCCACTGCGTGTCTTAACACGAAAAATTTGCAATCCGTTCCAATGCAAATTCGAAACAACCTGATACCGAACAACATGCTGAGGATACTGAAGACAATATCACGGAGAGGGGCATCGTGATTTGTAGGCGCCAGCGATTATCAAAACAATCAAAATAATGAGATAAAACAAACACGTAGCATGGAGGAGAGATAAGAAATAAATACACAATTTATGTCGGAAAACCTAAATGGTAGAGGCTACTTGCGAGACCTAAATGCCGATGACAACAGGTGAACTGGATATTACAGGAAGAGAATCAGGACAAGATATTTATCTGGCTCAGGATAGCGGCCAGTGGCGGATTCCTGTAACTAACTGCAGGTTACATGAAAGGCCGGCCAATTTCAGTCGGAAAATCCGAGGGGAACTGAGTACTTATACACAAGCGTAGATGTGAGAAAACAATATGAAAATGGATTTTAAAACGAGTAGAATGAATTAATCCGGCTCAGGATGACTTCCAGTGGCAGATTGTAAATACGACGTCAAACCTTTGGGTAATTGCTCAACTAGACCGATTCCAATGGCCGCGCGGTCTAAAGGCGTGGGTCTGCGTCCGCTCACTTGCTGCGATTGTGGGTTCGAATCCCACTGCGTCATGGATGTCTGTCTCTTGTGACTGTTGTCTGCTGTCAGGTACAAGTCCCTGCGTCGGGCTGATCACTCGTCCAGAGCAGTCCTACCGAGTGTGGTGTGTCTGGGTGTGATCGTGAAGCCTCTATAATGAGGAGGCCCAGGCCCACTGGGGGCTGTTGCGCCATGGGGGAAAAAATACTCAACGAACTGACTAGCTATTAGGATAGTGACTGAAGACAAACTGTGACCCACAGACACAAGATAGCTACAACAATATCGGGCCACTAGCTTACAGCTCCTTTCCAAAGACCAAACATCCTGATTAACCTTTTACCCAAGCCTAGCGGTAACTTTACGTACTGCCAGGCTTAAATTTAATCAGTTCTCCATGGTGCTCACATTGCGTTTATGTTTTCTGTATTTATGTGGGAACAATCTGCAACCTTTACTGACACGTCATCAAATGATTCGTTTTTTTACACTGAGGTGGAGAGTGTTTACTGCTCGGTACGCCCTGAGTCTTTATATTAGACAGAACGCGTTTCGTCTTTAAAGGGTTAATTTCCATGAGGGATTCGAATCCCAATGACACACAACCCTTGCCTCTGCTGAGAAAGGATGCCCTTCATTTAACGCCGTTTCTCGGCGCGCTGCCATATACGTATAATTTTATAGTACACGTGCAGACGTTTCCTTAGAAGATGTGCAGCGCTTTGCCAAGTGCTGTCACAGGCTACTGCTTGTCTTACCTTGAATCCGAACGTCGTAAAGTATACACTACTGCCTTTTAGAATGCGATGTCGTGCAGTCTCGCAGATACGCACCGACGTTTCGGAGGAACCTACTGCCACCGTCTTCAGGATTGGCGATAGAGGCAGTATCACCGAAACGTTCGCACTTATCTACCAGAATACATGGCGCCACATCCCACAAGACAGTTTTCGTAGTCTCAGTCGTGAAACCCCAAAATATTGCAGTATAAGACAGTCTAACTGCCTACAGGTATCTACACTGAGGATGAACTGCATGAGGAGTGTGAGGTCTTCAGCCAGTTATATGCAAACGCGCGGGCCGCGACTGTTTTCGAACATGCTTAAGTTATTCTTCCCCGTCAGAATGAAGGCCAACCTTTTGACAGGTTTGTTGAGTGTAGCAGCTTACTTAAATATAGTCAACAATATTTAAGTTATAACGGATTTCATGCATATTGCATCGGCAAGCATCGTGTGTTGTAATTTTTACAGTGGAAGAAGTGAGCAAAATACGGAGTGGTAAGCTTCACCAACCTTCTTAGTCTTCTTAGCTTTTAAGTACGTTGCAATAATAACAGTACACGTGAACTTCAGTCATAATTTGACGGCATAAAAGTCTATATTTTTGTTTATAAATTATCGGTAGTAAACTGGGAAGCTTCTCATCGACATTTTGTTATTATTAAAAAATAATGGAAGTTATAGAAAGGAAATTATAAATAATATACTTATAATTATAATAATAATTATTGTTATAAAAGTAAAGTTCACCCTAGAACAGGCCATGAAAATCCAGAGGGGGAGTAGAGGTATAACTCTACTCTTTCTTTAACCTCGGCGCTAGATGGGTATGTGCTCAACGCTACTCCCCGGCCGCTCTACCACCGAGAAAAACAACTGGCACCCACTGCACAGGAGGATGGGTGGGCCCCAGGGCGGGTCTGGAGAAGTGCGGAAAATCTCGCCCCCACCGGGATCCGATCCCTGGACGACCCAGCCCGCAGCGAGCCGTTACACTGACTACGCTATCCCGGCCCACTATTATTACTATAATACTAATTAATAAATATTAATTTAAGCCCCTTTATCGCTTAATATAAAAAATTTTCCTTTAAAAAATAAGATGATTAGTGTTAATGGCTGGTTTGACGCCTGCGCGGGGTTGGGAGGTTTTCAAATGGCCATTTGCCCCCCCCCACCCAAAAAAAAAAAAGTTACTCGCCGCCGTCTTAGGTGATAAAGACATCTACTGGGCGTAGACAGCATAAGCAGCCAGCTCAAGTAGGTGCAGTCAGTCTGACCCGTAGACTGAACTCACCTGAGACGCCTAGGATACTCCCTGCAACAGCTACTGGTTATATGAACGAACCGGAATACACAAGTTAAACACTCGACTCGCAAGCACAGACACCAACGCCATGCGATACAAGCCCGCGTATTCACAGCTTTACCACCACCGTGACGAACATTAATTTCAAAGAGACAACGACAGAGATAAAATAGGAGGAGCAGCCTAACTCGAGGCTGAAACAGACAAGACTGAATATACGAGTACATGATACATATATGATTACAGCCAATAACCCCGTTGGCTACTGCTACACGCCGGAAACATGTTAACGAGGCCATAAATGAATTCTTTCTTTCTCCCTGTAATGTACCATATTCACCCAACAAGGCTGCCAACTGCTATTATTCGGAATATGCTAGATATTAAAATGGGAAGTCGGAGGGGACCTGTAATTAAAAAAAACAAGCACTATTGATCGAGCTCTCTGCAATAGCCAACACCCCTGACAGAGCGGCACAGCAGACTGCAAACAATGAACACTATGGTACACATGCATACCACCCAACAGGTCATATCCACCACAACCCGCCGTAACCCTCCATAACCCACTTACAAATCGTTTTCAGTATGTTTTAGACAACTGATAACATCCTCACTGTTTTACGGTCCTTCCTGTACTCCGTACAAGCACAGCAAAGTCACATACGTTCGAAAAATACACGTCTTTAGGTCGAGAGGGAATCTGACGCAGATTTTTACACCCGGCGAATAAACTTTGTACGGTGGCACGAAATATCAGGGAGTCCTAAATCTAAAACTTGCTTCATGTCACCATTCTATAGCCTGAACTTTTACGATGGCTCCTAGATTTTGGGGGATTAATTTTCAGATACTGACAAATGTAAACTCTTTACGTAATTTCTTCTGTAAATTCAATGTGATTCCACCCGATGATAAATGTCAAGTGGTCGAAACACGCTGCAGTAACAGTTAAGTCCAATACGTATCCACTACAAGTTGTGTATTACGCTGGACCTTTTCTGAACTGTACTCATTTGCTGGCACGTCTACTGATGACAGTATTTAAAGAAAAAGTAGAATGCTTTTAAGTGTACCAAGCTAAACAATGCGAAATGTGAAATTGAAACTAGAAATGTATATACTTGATCAAGCACTGGTCACTATCTCATCAAAAACACAGAATACAGTTCACTGACTCTAACTGTGGTAGAACATTTACCAGTAGGCAAACACACACAAGAACAAACAAACGACCGGCACCCACCGCTAATTTTAAAGATATATTTTGACTGACCTGCAGGTCCTGTGTTCTATTGCGAACCTAGGAGACCGCAAAGCGCAACATGTGGAAGTTCACAATAGCATTGCACAAACCGGAGCAGCGTAGTCGGTATACTGACTGGGCAGGCTACGGTCTTCAGGACCAACGGATCGTGGTTCGATTCCCAGCGGAGGCCAACGCGTGAAACTGACCAAAGGGTGGAGGTACACCTACACTTTACCAAAAGCCTACTTGGCGTGGACAGGGACAACTAAGTTTGCTTCGGTTTTACATTATCACTGGACCATGAAAACGAAAACAAGCATAAGGCCGGGGGGGGGGTAACTACATAAGTGTGCTAGAATGCGATGAAAGAGAACAGGGAAATGATACAAGGGAGGCAGCAGCAAGGCCGATAGCTCCTGTTCGCTGCAGCGAGACGTAACAGTTGTGTCGTACTCGGATAATCTGACGACGTTCATTCATACACAGACGGCTAGCGACAAAACTGAACGTCTGCACTCGTTTCTATGACAATATACACGTGGAAAGAAAATAAAATACGATACTACACTTCAACACGTAAGATCTTTTTAAAAAAAGTAATTTCGTTTCTACACGTAACCCCCTTTTAATTAACGTGCTGTAAGGCAATAAAACTAGAGTACCATAATTAGATAAATGGCGAATTTAATAATTTCGTACATAATTAGATAAATGGCGAATTTACTAATTTCGTAAGTACGGAAGAATACTGTAGCACAGCCAGCCACATTATTACATACGTCAATACAGATTCTTCAAATAGAAAGTAATGTTTAAAAACCTGATGCAAAGTCAGCATTGGTTTCAATGTCTCATGCAATACTCCGTCACAGTTACCGTTAATAAATAAGGCACATGCATAGTGTTGATTCTGTAATACATTTTACCGTTATTAGTAGAATTAAAATCTAAAGGCTTAAAATATTTTAGACGTTTTTTAAGAGTCACGTGTCAATGCACAATAAAGTTTTATGTAATTAGAATGGACCCCCTTGAGAATGGCATGTAGATGACGAAACACGTCGGGGAAAAAGTGAAAATAAATATAAAACAAAAACATTGAGCATTTGTTGGTTAATTCTACTAATGCATAAATATATGCACGGAAATGAGCTACATGAACATTTTACCGTGTACTCGAATTTTATCAAATAACACAACCAACAGGTACACATTCAAGTATCACAAGTACACTTACTATAGAACATCTACGTGTTTCAGCCTTCTCGTAGCATTACATGGAATCCCTACAGATGGGCGGGGGCCGCAACATGTAGATGTTAAATCATAAACGTATTGGGGACCTATGAATGTGCACCTGGTTACTTGCATTACTGGACGCAGTGATAACTTCAGAATTTCATATTAACCCTTTAAAGACGAAGCATGTCTGCTTTATATAAGGACTAAGTGCGTACCGCGCTGTAAACACTCTCCACTTCGGTTATAAAAACCAATCTCTTAATATTTTATAAGGCAAAAGTTGCTGTTTGTTCTGAGATCCGTACAAAACACATAAACGCAATGTGGGCACCACGTAGAATTTTTTAATGTTAAACCTGGTGTTATGTAAAGTTACCGCTAGGCTTCAAGAGGTTAAAGGCCCTTCAGCGTAAAATTCAATCACGCCAATCGCACATGTACACCACCTATACACATAGATAAGTATTTTCACGTCTAAATTTCCATATTACTCTTGACGGGTTGCGAACCCACGAAAAGTTCCGAGTGCTGAAACTTCTGGCTGGTATATGGAACCAAAACCTGTTCTTCGGGTAACATACTCGCACTGGCGCGCTAGCAAAATAAATGACACGACTAATTGATCACGCCTGGGGCAACACCCCCTGCCCCTCGAACCGCGTAGTCTGAGGTATCCCAGCACAGGGCGCTGGGGGGCTTGGAAGCAGCCAAAGAGCAAATCCCTCGCCAAAAATACCCACAAACGTCTCATACGATTAGCTTTCTGAAAAAGGGGTGTGGTTCCCCGTACAATAAGGAATCACTAAAATACAATTTCATGCGGCTCTTCAAAATGTCTCCAGTACATAACATGATATGCCGCGGCCTTGAATGTTAGACCCGCAGCGCGGGTCGCCCTGGTATTTTGCCTGTTCCCTGTGCTGGCAAGCGGCGCGCCGACCATCGCTAGCAAACGAACAAGGCAGCAGCCAGGCTAGCAACCAGCCAACCCGACCAACCAACTGATCGTCTCACTCTTTTCCCACCTTTCCACGCTAAACCATGGCAAGCTGGCGATATATACGGGGGTTCAGCGACCCACATAGGCAGGCAGGCAAGCAGCAGCCGCCGAACAGAACAGAACAGAACTCACCGCAGGAGTTTCCCAACTGTATTCAGATATACCGTGAAGTTAAACTACGTTATTCCAACAGACTTGTGAACCATCCGTCCGAGCACGAGCAGACATCAAGCATATAAAATGGAAGCGATTAAACTATAAAATGGCGACCACATGAGTAACATTCTGGTCGCTACGTCTCCCCCATAACTTATAAGAGCTGATGTATGACACTGTAAACATACCAATTAACAGAATTAGAAGTACAGGAGTTCAGTCTAGACTTTGTCCTCTGAACAGGCGTATTTTTCTTATTTTTAGCACATACTCAACACAGAAAACCTGACAGCTGTGGGCAAGCTCAGTCCACGGACTGTAGTTCGTATCTTAATCAGTCCATCTGGAACTGAGCACATATATGACGTCAGCCTGTCTTTAATTTATAACATTCAACCATTACCACTCGCCACGCCTATAAAACAAGATAACTGACTCTGACAAAGAATACCCCATTTTGTTTGGTGACAATTAACTGATAAAGACCGCCACCAAACGATCATATTATTGTGTAACAACACTTTGTTACCAATGAGTTACGTATTTCAGCCCCACAGAGCCATCCTTAGGTTTAAATAAAAATATAAAAAGGAAGTAAAAATATAAATGTTAACATTTACATTTTTACTTCCTGCTTATGTTAACATTTACATTCTACTTCCTTTGTATGTTTTATGCAAAGCCTTTTGGGTCGAGACACTTGGATTACTGGTAACAAGCGTACTGTTACACAATAAATATAACAGTGTGTGACGATGAATTTTAGCACTTAAAAGCTACACAACCATCAATTTCTTCACAAAGATCCGTGCCTACATTTTATTCAAATCCGAAAGCTGTAACTTCATCCTCAAATTACGATTCTCTCTAAATAACAACATAAGAACGGAGTCTGACAAAGTCTAGCTATCCTCTCTTCGGATATATTTCAAACAATCACCGGCAAGAAAAGTTTTTACTTTATTATTTTCCTTTGTTAGTGAAAAAGATGCGCACACGTATCCGCACATTCAATTTACCGATCGAACCACAACTACAAGCCTCTAACACACGAATCCCTACTTCCTAATCAGATAATATTCACCCATGTAGCCGCACTCTCTATGGGAGATCCAGGTTCGGCTGTGCCAGAAATCAACGCATGTACCTACAGACGCTTATTAATTTTAGCAGCGACTGCGCCCTCCTTAATAATGGCAACGGCTTCAAGATAACAAACACAATAACGCCGCACAACATTATGCTTAACAAACATCTAAACAAACGTGCTGTGTTGCCAAGTCTCAACATCCCAAACAAAACAAAAAATGTCTCTCCGGCAGTACAGCTTCGGATTTATAATGGTGAGGTTCCCACTCGAACCTCGGCAGGAACACTAAGTATCCTGCGGCGTGTCGTGGTTTGTCTCAGTCCACAGTCGAATGCCAGGGCCGTACCTGTAATGAGGCCACAATCGCTTTCTTTCGCGCCCTTTCCAATTCATTATTCACTGATCATCCTGCGATCTGACACTATGCAGTCTGAGCTACCGGGAGCGTCGTTAAATAAACCATCAATAAATACATTTGACACAAGACTCGCACGTTTGCTCGTATCAATATTCACAAGAATGTCGAATTACAATGGCGGGAATGATTTTGTGAAGGTTAACTGTAACCCCCCCCCCCCATACGACATCCCAAACAAATAAAATTAACTGCCGGCTTATTTCCTGACGTCAGTAGAAACTGTCATAATCACATTTAAGAACATCAAAAACAAAACTGAGTAGAAATTTTTAAAACACAGTATTACGACCCTAGAATCGAATACTGTACACATCGACACACACTCTAGGGCAAGTCTACGTAATGCTCGCTGTCACGTAGCGCTGTACAAGTACAATACACTTACACACCAATGAGAGCCTTCGTGTCAACAGCACTGTGAAGTACAAGCTCATGTGTGACTGCCGTTTTCGACAAAAACAAGTAATTTTGTGTTTTAACCTTAATGCAAAGTATCGCAGTGCAGAGCATTCGTTCTCAGACTGAGGCGGAACTCTGTGAAACGACGACATATGCAAGTCACTGCGGACATTAGTGACTGCTAATACACACTGTCCACTGCCAGGACAATGGGCACGACACTGCTCTGCATCATTTTGTTAGCCTGTGATTAATTAAGACGACTATATACAAATAATTTGCATTATATGACGTTAAGCAAACGCTGAATAACCGCAGTGTCATAATTTGAAAACCCTGTATTGTTTACCGATTGCTGTAACTTGTAACTTTACAGCGGATCTGATACCAGAAATACAGCTGACAGAATCAACTCTGACAAAAGCTTCGTTTACCTGGCGAACTGTGGCGATTGCTCGTGTTAAATGGCTTCTGTCAGTCGTGGTGGTGGTGGTAGTGGTAGCAATAGTAATAGTAACAATAAACGCCTATTAGCACATCAGGGCCATATGTGCATAATACATACCAGTTGGCTTCAATTAAATTATGGTCTCACATTAATATTACCAACAGGCATTTATTTTAAATCTAGCCCCATGACATGACTATTTCAACCCTTTACAGACTAAAATTATATAAAATTATATAAGGACTCAGTGCGTACCGCGCTGTAAACACTCTCCACTTCGGTTATAAAAACCAATCTCTTAATGTTTTATAAGGCAAAAGTTGCTGTTTGTTCTGAGATCCGTACAAAACACATAAATGCAATGTGGACACCACGTAGAATTTTTTAATGTTAAACCTGGTGGTACGTAAAGTTACCGCTAGGCTTTAAAATGTTAAACTAGATTATACCCACCGCGGTGTAAACACGCCGCCGAGTCTCTCTTGTAAAAAGCAATCAGGTAATGCTCTCTAGCAGTCTTTACCAAACTTTTTTGCTCGCGGGCCCCTTTTGGCTTCGAAAAATAACCACGGATCCTCACATCCTTGCTCACGTAAATATACCGTCCAGATGACAGGTATCCAAAATTTATATTTCAGAACTGATTTCAGATAGCTACGAATACATACCAGTAGCATACGTAACAATGCATTGCATGATTTGACCATAATTAAAATAAGTGTCGCTCGCTTCGTGGGTACACGGGGTTTCCTAATTAGATATTCTAAAGGTCATATGAAATAAACATATCGCCAATTAAAGAAGCTCCGGGGCCATTTCTAACAAAAATTAGTCCTTAAAAATAAGCAAACTTCAAAGAAACCGTTACCGAAACGCATCCACGGATCCCCTGGGAAGCACTGCTCTGTAGAAAAATACTGTTTGTTCCAAGATCCACAATATCTGCGTGGGCAGACAGCAGCGTTTCTTTGACGTAAAACCTCGTTCTACATGTATTAACCAGTGGGGTTTAAACTGTTAACAGTAGAACTCATGAAGTACACCTCCTGTCAATAAATATGGAGGCAAAACTACAGTTCCGTTACACCATTCATTTACATGCGCGAATGTGAACGCATACGACATTCTGAAAATGTACTTCAGAGGTGAAACCTCAAGATGAATTTTTCAACACATTACTACACCGAAGCAGAAGACAGGGAAACTCATGCTTCAGCGTTTGAAATTAATATCACTTACAAATGACCATGCCGAAACGGAATTCTAATGCGCTTCGAACATTGCCACGAGGGCAACGTTTGCGCAAACGATGATCCTGCACATCCCGCCAGCAGGCAGTCGCCCGACGGAACGTAGGGCATGCGGCGGGCGACTAGGTCATGGTTTCACGTCATCGTGCCGCTGTGGGGGCCGGAGCTCGTGCCCTGCCGGACAGCCTGTCGGAGTCAGCCCGAACGAGAGCGTCAGTAACATCGCCACCGCCTTCGCGGAAGGAATGGCACGACGGGCTACGCACTCGGAGACCGCGCGAATCTACCGCCTCTCTCTCTCGCTAGCTCACTCTTCACCGCGCTACGGACGTAAACAAACCCCCACTGGCCTATCAGGTAGAACTAGATCAGCCGGCAGCAGCAGACACCTGTTCTGCCTGCCAGTCCGCAATGGACCTCGGGTCTAAACAGCCGCCCATACGTCACTGTACATGACGGGCACTGCGCTGCACTACTACACTCACGTATTTGCAGATAGCCTGCCAACAGATCCAACGTCTGTTAATTCTCCCCAGCTTTTGTTGTCAACTTCTTGTTTCTCGTCTAACTCAACAATAACCTACTCCCTCCATTCCAATAATCACTTCTATCACATTTTAAAATATCTGAAATCGGGCTGCGTGTTCCATTTTATGGCGTCTAAGAATCGACGTCAAAAATTATACTGTGTATTAAACTGCAAAGGAAAGGAAGCAACGAAAATCGGCACGTCCGTTATCACTAATCATGGGACAGTAAACCGAAGATAGCAGGAAAATCCGGAAGTATTTACATGTATCTTCTTTGTTTCAAACAGAGTCGAACCCGGTTAGAACGACATCGGTTTATGTGGCACCTCGTCTATAGCGTCAGATATTCCATGGCACCAATTAATTCCTCTCTGTCAACCATAACTTTATACTACTCGGTTATAACAACACTCGGTTATAACGACACAAAATATTCAGTTCATTTCATAACGTTATAACCGAGTTCGACTGTACATTTGTGTGTGACAATGTACAAATTACCTGGCGGGGCTTGGATGGTGATAATACCAAGTAGTTGTGGCACATTAACTGATACGATGTGACGAAGAGAGATCGGCCAGAGTTCGTTGTCACATCCGTGCTCACCGTTGTCTTGAAAAATTTTCTTACAACCAACACGCGGAAACAGCAGTTGGGGTGGGGGTATCAGTGGCACTGCTGAACATTCGCCTGCAGTTCATGAAATGCTACATTACATGTGCACTTGATGGTATGTTACGGGCCAGTTCTGATCATGACCGCGACTTTGAGGAATCTGCAGACCGGACGACAAGCGAAGAAGACAGTGAACACAACATTCGGCAAAAAATTTCAGCTTTGTGACGATTTGCTTTGTTATACTAATAATTTCTATCGCAATAACACATTTCCCCCCCCCCCTCAGAACATACTAACAAATCATGGGAGGGAGGTCTTACAGTCGATGGCGCCATATAATGAGGAAATACGGTAGGTAATCTTGCCACGTGCTTCAAAATCTGTTATTTTTCCATTATATAAGTATGCTAATTTGACAGGCGTTAAATTTATGGTTTCCAATTTAATTTATATTTATTTTCCGTCCATCATATTCTTCACATGCATCAAAGATTTTTGTCGTTTGATATTCTGTCTCGGTGAACCTACTCCCTTGGCAATGACCTAAGAAATGTACAGCTCCTATCTTCCCCTGTCTTCCTCCTGGTCCACGTTGCCAGCTCCACTATAAAAATTCAAAAGCTTCTAACACCCATTTTAACCGGTTCATAAACATCTCCCCCGAACATTCATGTATGTAATACCATCCCGTAGAAAATCCTGTTTTTACGAGAGAATTCGGATTCGATTTCCGGCGAGTGCTGAGATTGCGCCCTTTTGCCACCGCAACCACACTGAACCTGGGGTCCAATCAGTCTCTTGTTCATCGAGCACCGTGATCTTTTTCCTGCGCGTAAAGTGGCCTATACGTGAAGATGAATCACATCCATGTAATGAGTAGGTTAACCCTTTAAAGACGAAGCGTATCTGTTTTATATAAGGACTCAGTGCGTACCGCGCTGTAAACACTCTCCACTTCGGTTATAAGAACCAGTCTCTTAATGTTTTATAAGGCAAAAGTTGCTGTTTGTTCTGAGATCCGTACAAAACACATAAACGCAATGTGGGCACCACGTAGAATTTTTTAATGCTAAACCTGGTGGTATGTAAAGTTACCGCTAGGCTTTAAAAGGTTAAGAATGGCGAGTCTCTAACGCAACCATACGGCTTTACTGCATGGTACTTAATGAAGCACAGCGACAATTTTACTTCGTCCTAAATTACTACTACTACTACTGCTGCTGCTGCTGCTGTTGCTGCTATTAATGACGATCCCGCTTGCCGCGCGGTCTAAGACGTAGGTCTGCGGCCGTTCGCTTGCCGGGATTGTGGGTTCGAATCCCGGCAGAGGCATGGATGTCTCTCTCTTGTGAGTGTTGTGTGTTGTCAGATAGAAGTCTCTGCGACGGGCTGATCACTAGTCCAGGGGAGTCCTACCGAGTGTGGTGTGTCTGAGTGTGATTGTGAAGCCTTGATAATGACGGGGCCCTGGCCCACTGGGGGCTGTTGCGCCATGCGACAAAATACCACCACCACCACCACTACTACTACTAATAATAATAATACGTCATCACTACACTGCATGAACAGATAAGACCATTCATGCACTGTGAAATACCATACACTTATAAAAGCAATTATCAGTTGCGTATATTAATGATGATACAAAACCAGAACTTTAAACACCTCGCGTGCGTTCATACAGCGGAGTTTGGCAACAGGATTTAATTGCTTCCTATCACCATCGCCACTGATTTGAATAATTCCAACAGTTGTTCGTACACACCGTAACTGTCCAGTCGTCGAACTCCTATAACCTATTACGCAAATCTGTACACAGACGGTACAACGAATGCATATGATAACATTAAAGACTGGTGCCTCTACGTCAGGTCTGTCGAACTCCGAACAGATTGCCGGTCGGGATCGAAATACAACTTGACATCTCGGGCCGCACCCTTCTAATGTCACACTCCCACGCCTTTCTTCATTTGCAAATTTTTAAACGCAGAAAAACACAAAGATATAAAACACTCCTTGCGTTTAATTCTACAGAATTATGGGTACATCACACAATAAAAATGACAGTAAAATTTATATCAGAACATTAGCAACATCATAAATCCTTGACTACCACGCGTTTTAGGCGCGTTCTGATACTTTACATGAAAACCTACGTACATTTATGGTAATATCTCGCTCAATTCTTCTTAGAATGAGAAATTTTTCAGACAGAAGTTGTAGAGAAAATCAAAGCACACATTTTATGTTCAGCAACTTTTCCCCGAAAATCGTGTCCTTTATGAGATGTGGAAAAATATGGTACAGCCAGAAAGGCCACAGACGACAATATAATACGGCGCATACGTACTGCATGCTGGATAACTAAGGCACACACACTGAGAATATGCAGTATTTATTGCTTTAACACTGTAACCATGGTCACGCGAACGCACCTTAATGTTACGTCATACGTATATTACCTGTCTTGTTCAGAACTGCTGTACGCCATCAGCCCCTCCAGCTAGTCACTTGTGTCCCGGCTTACAGCCAAAAAGAACTTCAAGATTACAAACTCAAGAAGCACTACAGAACCCACTGAACGACGTTTAAATTTACCTATCAGTAAAAGAACCCCTTGCTTTGGTTGAAATCCAGCACACAGCTATTCCTATATACAGCGACTGCTGTGACGCGCATGCACTTACCCGCTATTCCTAACAGCAATTAAGCCTACACAAGCACGTACTCACCTTCCGGTACAGTCAGACCGAAAAACTTTAAATCACGTACAATACAGGAAAGATGTAGCCTGCTACACGCGCAAGTTTTTTTTTGACGTTTTAACTGTTGACAAAACTAACTTTCCGTTCGAAAGAACACTGTAGAATATGGCGGTAAAAGCTACCTGGACAGGCAGCTACGGTTCCAGGAGGTTGAGGCTCCCAGATTTCAAGAAAATCGGCACATGAAGGTGGTAAGGCTGTCAGCCCTACGTACCGGCCGCTTTTATCCCTCAAGAAATATACCTGGTATTCATTTCTGTTAGAGGCTGAGTTGACCCCAGGGCCGTAGTGCAGCCAGAAAGATTAACGACACCAGCGGGAATCGAACCCGAGATCTTCCGGCTTGTATCGCAGTGTCAAAATATTGAGGTACATCAAGATTAATTATAACTACTCAAAAGCATTCTTACATTAATACAATGCCCCCCTCCCCTTACATTTCCAACGCATCTTTTGTTTCCATTCTTCACCACCTCTGTTATCAGCCATGCCACTGTACAACAGCTCTGAAGTTCATATTGGTTAAGACATTCAGATGTTACAATAAAGCACGAATGTACAAAGAAAAAGGAAGCCGAATGTTTATCACAAGTTACGTAACTGTCCTGATAAGCATCTGAAGGATAAACAGGAATGTAAACACGTCATTCCACCCACGCCCATAAAAATGCTAATTTCAGTGCACTCGTGTCATATTCTCCACATTTCACTAGAGAACTTGCTGCATACAGTAACCCACCATTAGAGAACTTACTGCATACAGTAACCCACCATTAGAGAACTTACTGCATACAATAAAACACAATCAGAGAACTTACTGCATACAGTAACCAACAATTAGAGAACTTACTGCATGCAGTAATCCACAATTACAGAACTTACTGCATACAGTACCCTACAGAGAACTTACTGCATACAGCAACCCACATTTAGAGAACTTATTGCATACAGTAACCTACCGTTACAGAAATTAATGCATACAGTAACCCACAATTAGAGAACTTACCGCATACAGTAACCCACCATTAGAGAACTTACTGCATACAGTAACCCACAATTAGAGAACTTACTGCATACAATAACCCACAATTAGAGAACTTACTGCATACAGTAACCCACAATTAGAGAACTTACTGCATACAATAACCCACAATTAGAGAACTTACTGCATACAGTAACTCACCAATTACAGATCGTTAAGGGAAACAACCAACCTGGCAGCAACCGGTGGAACGCCTCTAGCAAGGATCAACTCCATGAAGTAGCGGCCTTCCTCAGAACATAACAGTACTCCAGGTGGTAAAGAAATTCCCCGCTTTTCAAGAAAGCCTGAAGTTCATTACCGTGTTCACAACAGTCTACCACTGGCGCCTATCCTGAGTCAGATAAATCCAGTCCATTCCCTCTCATTCCTTCAAGATCAATTTTAATATTATCCTCAAATATACACGTACACCTTCCATGCGTTCTGTTTCGTTCAGGTTTCCCCACTGAATTCACGCACGCATTTCGCCTCTCTCCCGCACGCACCACATTACCCCGCTCATCTCATCGTCTGCAGTAACGACTTCCGTTAAATCTATTACTGTGCTCAATTAACCACGCAGTCAGCAGCTCAGGACTAAAGAGAGTCGAGCGCTGAGATGATCAGTGAACAAATACTTGGAGGATATGCAATGACGCGACTGTGACGTAACCTGACGGACTTACCACCAGAAGGGCCTGAGCGAACCACAGAACTGTCTCCGGGCCAAGATTTGAACACGGGACCTGCCGAATATAACGCAGGACCACTAATCAGTAGACCGCTGATGGAGGAACTTTCTTTAAAAACAGTAAACGACACTCCCAGGTCATATAATAAAGACCCGTAAATTTACTTCAGACAAGAAAAATCCCAGTTAATGGTAAACGTCAAAACTTTGAAGACATGACTTCAGTTTTAATCTGTCACTTATTTACAATAACAGCTGCAGTGGCGACAAAATGCTCGCAATGGTCGGACACTCGGTGCGATGACAAACACTTATGACCAGGCACACGTGCTTGTGCCTCGGATGAACAACCCCTTTTGGCACCTGGTAAGGCGAAGGCACGCCTATGTTCACGGACAAGAGTTTGAGTTCCGGTTGGACTATGTGTCACACAAGGACAAGTTCTGTTCGCTACAGGCACTATTATTGTGCTTCTACATCACCAATCACAATCTCCATCGCCTAGAATCCTCACTTCGTGTCTCCAGTTTGACTATGCTGCTGATTAAGTTTGTGAAACCCCCAACAACTGTGTATCTGGCAGAAAGGTCGAATGAAGGTGATTCACTATGAGGTCTGGAATAACAGCTGAACGAAGAACCCAGGTTCAATGAGCAATTAACCTGAAGAATTCAAATAGTGGCAGAATTTGCTCCTCTTCCGCATGGGGCACAGTCCTGGCGTTGCCACAGCAGAGGGGGAGAGGGGAGGATGGAGGCAAGGTTGGTTGATGTAATGCAAAAGGGGGAGGGAGGGCAATGGATACGAGAGAGAGGCGGGGGTAAACCCTGACCTTGCGCCACTTCACCTTCGGCTCTGAGCGAGTTGGGCGGCAATCCAGTAGGGTGTAAAGAGAATTGGGGAGGGGGAATACCCACCCCCGGTTACACTACCCACGTGACATAACACTCAGATGTAGCGGCATCGGCATGACAGTTCGGCAACGCCGCACCAAGACGCCGGCTAAAAACAGATCCAGTATCCAGCATCTTCCCTACCGGGGCAGCTGGACCAACGTTGTCTGTCAAGAATGTTTACATACAGTTCTGCCATTAACCGGTGTCCACAGACAGCACAAGGTTTCAATGGATCATCTAGCAGATGCCACTTCACGTGATCGCGCTATAAATGTCAGAAAGTGTGGTGGAACCGTCATGCTGGCCACAATGTTGGAACCAAACTACAAAACTTTCAAAAAATAAATAAAGCATCGGCGCCATGAATCAAAAGGCTTCTTCATACCAGGAAATTACATAAGTCGTATGTACAGTATGACAAACATGCATCTCAACTCAGTCACAGAAATCAAAACCAACAAAATACATTTAATATTATACATTTTCCGTGCAGCTGTTTTGTATATACAAGTTTATTTACTGCTAACTACTGCACAATAGTTACACATGTTCCCTCTATACATAACTACCGTGCAATAGTTGGTAACAAATAAACTTACATGTACAACAAAATACGCTTTATTTATGGAGAAACATCTGTCTGTAATTTGTCTGCTACATGTTTCGGTCCCCTTGGACCATTATCAAGGAGCTTGAAGCAATTACAGAAACAAGTATATAAATATACATCTAGGAGACTGATGCAATTATGGGTTTCTACACAAATAAAGTGTATTTTTAATGTGTTCCATGTCCGTGCACCATATCATACAAAAACACTAATCACTAACAAATGCACAAACAGCGTTTTATCATCAATCGTAACACACTCCTACATGTTTCGACCCTGCTGGGTGATCTTCAGGGAGAACTTGTCGTTACCGTTACACTAGGGTCGCACTTTACAGTTGAGTGAGAATGTGCTGTTGACTGTGTACTGCATTGTTTCTGGAGGCGTGAACTGTCCGCGGTCCGGGCCCGGACCGCAGAGAGTGTAACCCTACCGGTAAGTTCTCCCTGAAGATGATTCCGCAGGATCGAAACATGTAGAAGTGTGTTACGATTGATGATAAAACTCTCTTTGTGTATTTGTTGGTGATTAGTGTTTTTGTAAAGTGTATTTTTGTTGATTTTAATTTCTGTGATGTAATGAATAAATACAGGGCAGGTACCATGCAACACTATACGAAGCATCTCTGGAACTGTAGAATAAGATATACATACACAGAACCTGAACCGATCCATACACATTTTGCTGACTACGCACATCAGCAAATAATAATCAAAACAAGTCAGACATCTCTTGGGCAAATTATCAAACGGGAACTCCGAACGTAATATTTCACACACGCACAATGTGTAAACAGACATGTAACTCCTATTACAAAACAATGACACAACTTTAGTTTTATGTGTATATAATGAAACTGAAAACTGGCTCAGGTGGTAGCACTGCTGATATGGGTGGCGCCGGGTTCGAATTTCGGCAGACACCAATCATCCCACGCTTTATCGTGAGTTTCTTCAGTCCGTCCAAAATACCAGGACAGTACCTTGAAACAGTCCCTGGCCAGTGCCTTCCACATTATTCCCAATTCTTCATTCATTATCATTCCACCGCTCAGTGTTGCATTGTGTGCGGGTAGTTACAGAAGCCGGAAACAGGATAGAACTATTAGAACTGAGCTAAGATCCTAATACCACACACCAATAACCTTCCACAGCACTACAGCAAATTACATCTGCAACACATGTTCTAAATATTCGCTGTTTCATAGAGCACTTCGTCACACAGTTGCACACAGCCTGCAACTACATATATACTTTGAAAACAGAACCCAAAAGCCTTTAAGACACTGTTTTATGAAGATTGCAGTATTCTAGAATATAACATGGTGTTGACTTGTAATTCGTTACAGACGTTTCGGAGGAACCTGCTGCCTTCACCTTCAGGACAGTTTACGACAAGACGGCACAAATTTTCCAAAAATCTAGGAGCCACTTAAAAATTCTAGGTGTCGGAAGGTTGACATGAAGCAAGTTCCATACTAAGGACGAACAACTATTAGGCGTCACTGTACAGAATTTAATCGCCCGAGCGACATGGCGGCCGGGATTTGTGCACCCCTGGTACAAGGGAAACACGCTGCTGTGTGAATGGTTTATCCTTTAATCTTGAAGATGGAAGCAGGAAGCTCCTCCGAAACATATGTAACAAATCGCCAATCTACACAGCTCCTATCCTCCTAGCAGACTCATCTCCAACAACACCACCACCACGAAAACCTCAAATCCCATGAGTGTTTGACATCAATACATCCACGAAGGACAGTCCAGGGATTTAACTGTACACAAATTATTTGTACACTCATTAAAATGGACTTCATTTTCTGTAACTTAGTTAAATCGGTATTTTTCATTTATACAGCAGCAGTGTCAATCACTTCCGTGAGACTCTTAAACACACATTTAACACCGAGCTAAATGAATTTACACATACACAGGTTACACTCAGTCCCTACTCTAAACCTATTTCCCACTTCACTTGCACTCCACTGACATGGTTAAACTAGCTGTATAGCTCTCCCACAACAATGCTGTACACTGAACAATTAATATGGAGAAAGTAAAGGTGACATAAATAGTTACTATATTATGTTGTACTATTATGATAACATTATACATAGTTATTAAATTATGGAATGTCAAATATTTATTCTTACAGTATTATTTTCAAAATCTGTTATTTACACTTACTGATCAATTGCATGATAAAACATTGTTAATCCATCTACAACAACTTATGTACTTCCTGCACCACACAAAACTTATGTCCCTTCCCTAGACTCAATGAAACATACTGTTCCTACCAAGCAGAAATTAAAAACTTTTCACTTCATTTCAACATTTTGAAACCTAATACACTAAATTATTTTTAATGTCAGGGCTAAGCGATTGGTATAAAAGTTCTACAGATTTATATCAACAGGTAAATCTAAGTAGTATCTAGCACACAACAACAACAACAACAACAACAACAACAACAAGAATAGATGATAGGTTTGAGATTCACAACATTAATATGGTATAATAAAGGTACATAAGACAATAGAAACTCTGTTCTATGGGCCAGGGGACTTGCTGTGACCAAAACGCTGAAGCACAGCAACAGCACTGACACAGTGTTTGTATGCATATTACAGACGTGCACAGTGCAGAAGTGAAGAACGTTGATGCAATGCTTATATAACGATCCCAAATGAACACAAATTACTCTTAAAACATTGTGTTAAAAACTGTGGAAATTTATTTATAATAGCATGATACACTTTTAGCATCCTGTTAACTATGGCTACTTATTAAAATTTTATATTTAAAAATTATAACTTTTGCACATAGTATTCAAACATGCACTCACAAGACAGAAAAAGTGAAATTCCCTACATTTATATGAATGGGAATATAGACAGAATTTAGAAACATCCTAAAATATAAACAAAATATCTACTGTCTATGGATCCTTGCAACAGTGACTAGGAATTATATTTCTAACAAGAAAGAAGTGTGAAAATTATCATCTGCCCCTTACAAAGGAAGTACAGTGGCAACGATATTTTCTGTTCCAGTGTGGAAGGTCTGTATTTATACTGGGATTTAACACCTCTGCTGAAGATTTTCACACATTCCTGTTTTGCAAGAAACGTGCCAAAAACGTCAATGAAATAACAAAGCAATCCAGAGAGCAGTTTACACCCATGCATAAATGCAAAATTAACTGATTACTGCCCAGGCAATAAAAGCAAAGGACATATAAAAACAAGTATCAACAGAGGCACATATTGTGTACAAAACTTGGTATAGTGAATGTCTTGAAACACTCCAAGCAGAAATGTAACTTTCTACATAATCTGTACAACATATTAATATAATACGAACTATTTTTATGTTTCGAACTTCTATAATCTAGCTGTCAAAAGACTTTGGAAGCTAAAGTTTCTTAAACTTCATACACATGGATATTAATACTCAGTAATCAATATCAATAGCACTAACATTTTACAAACGTTCTTTACAGCAGTGGCAGAAAATTTAAATTATAGAAAATCTAGATATAAAAAACCTACCTTCATCCATCCTCCATGGGCAGTGACGAGGACATACAGAAGATAGAGGTCTATTTCACGGCCATTTATCTTAGGGACTTTACGAAATGGTGTCCTAAAACCGAAGAAGGAAAATATCACATCCATTAGTATCTAAATGCACATTTATTAAAACAAAAGCACTAAACTCTAAACCTGTCAACAGCCGAAACAAACCAGAACTTACCCACGGGTTTCGTGGAAGTGCTGTAAGTCTCGTATAAAACCATCACGTTCCCGTTGGTATGTGACTGGATCCTTGTTGAGAATTTTGGCCATATTAACACGAAATCACTGTTGTTTACTGCACCACACGTGTTCCAGCGACGCATTTATACTTTGAGAGGTCCGATACGCGTGACGCGGACATCGGGAAGAGTAGATTCACCACAGAAAGATAGCAGTTGGGCCCCAACCGACCAAGGGTATTGTTCGACTCCCGCACAAGTAGGCTAGACTCACTTTCCAACTCCCTGTGCTCTCTCGACGTTGCAACTCACTTCTGGCTGCAATAATGCGCAGAACGCTTGGAGCAGCTGAACAGTCAATTTTCCAACTGGAAAGATCACACACCCCATTTTTTTGGATATTTTGGTATTTTCGAAATATGCTACCGTTAAGACACTTTATACCGGCACTCAAGAACAACTTGTAACGTTTTCTCACAGTGGATAATGTCACTCCCGATCAAAATGGCGTCGGCCATTAACACAGAATTGTATTATACATCCAGAATTGCTTAGCGAGCCTCACACCATATAAGTAGGACGCACTATGTAGGCTGATAATATTTAGGATACATTATTAAATTATAAGTCCATGTTAGCAGAAACCATAAAAGCTAAGGAACATTCACTGCTGAAACGTGGAACTCGCTCTTCTTAATCGTAAAAATGTTTCACTAACCCACCACAGATGTCGCTAGTAACTGAGGCCTCATAACTTGTACTACTATTTTGATAAATGTCGTCCAGGGAGAGGTTAGGAATTGAAATTCAATTCCAAAGATTACATACTATAATTTGCGGGCAAAGAATTATCTCTGCATTTTATAATGCTGTTACTTGAATAACACAATACGAACCAAAGTGTGTAGTACAAGGAATTAAGACTCCTAGTCCGACAGTTAAAGACATTCGTGTAACTGCCGCTGCTGGACCGTGCTGAGCCACTCTCGACACAACGGGAAGTGGTACTGTAGTACTAGTTCCATTTCCTGCACCGTAAAGTATTAAACCTAGCACGTGGTAATTTTAATTTATGTATAGCTATTTTACAGTCAAGGAATACTTATGACTTATAAAAGGAAAAAGTATCATTATGGTGACACACACCTACGGAAACGGTGGCGAACAAAACGAAGAAAGAAGGATCTAGATGAAGTAAGCCAGGACAGTGTATAACCTCACTTGGTTGCTGTATTTGATATCATCCAGTAGGATTCCCACAAAGGGAGCATTTCTTGTTTTTAACCGATATCTTTTTTTTAAAATTAGGTTAGGTAGCAAATAATACCTTGCGAAATGCCAACATTTGTAACATACGTAACACATGACTTTTTTAACCTCAACTTTCATTGTGGTTTGTGCTGGTTGGGTAGGGCAGGCAGTGTGTTGTATATAGACCTAGTG
Source organism: Coptotermes formosanus (assembly GCA_013340265.1). Classification (NCBI taxonomy): domain Eukaryota; kingdom Metazoa; phylum Arthropoda; class Insecta; order Blattodea; family Rhinotermitidae; genus Coptotermes; species Coptotermes formosanus. Next base: position 873,049 of record BLKM01000460.1, on the reverse strand, counting down.
TGACCAAGGAAGCAACACGTGCATTTACTTCTGTGTTTGTAAGACGATGTTCTTCACATAGGTACTTCAGTTTGTGATGACTAATAATTTCTGTTATATTATGTAAGGGCATTTTGTTTCATTCTCCACACTTTGGCGGAGCAAGTGGGGTTCTAAACTGGAATACCAGTAGTGAAGATTACTACCTTCAGCAATGTGACACCATGCAGTTTGGTAGATGGGTGCCAACACTTCAGAGGAATGTGCAGCCTCTGTATTCAGGGTAAAGAGTGATGTTCCACTGAAGTGATACTATCTTTATAACTACACAGTGTTGCGTTGATGAAGACTAGTGCTAGTAGTCACCTACATGAGGACGTAGAATCTCACATGCACTAGCAGAACTTCCATATAAACCACATAATGAATGAATGGACAGATCTGAGAAAGTTCAATAGTTGTCTGGCTAGCTGTGGATTGTGTGCATTCAGAGGAGATCTGAACAAATTGTAGTGCTTAACTCCCACTCTAATCTCTATATGAATTTAGTGAAGATCAGGATGTAGAATTTTTCCTTTAAAGTGTCAAAAAAGTACAATATGTTTTTGCACGGAAATGGAAGGACTGGTTTCTGAGTACGTCACATTTTTCAAAGTTATGTGAAGACAGACTCATAAAAGTTATCAACTGAAACTGATGTTACACTGATGAGATGACAGTCTGGAGTATTATTTTGCACTGTGTTTTTAATACACTGAGCACGAAGGCTCAGCTCTTTCAAAAAGAATGTCCCAGTGTAAGAACTCACGTTTCTGAGAGGCTCATAAGGGAGTAGATGAATTTAGAACTGTTCCACAAGACATGAGAATCTGTGAAGTATTGTCATATATAAGTATAAAATTGAAGAAAAAAGGCATGACATGTTGCAAGTACCAGAAAGAATGGTGCAAATTGAACAGTGTACAGACTTTTAGAGCTGTGTTATGTTTTAAAGTGACTGCCATTAACTTCACTTATTTAATAAAAAATGTGCATAATTATATATTGTCCGGTATGAATTGGCTTCAGCTTGATAAGCTGTCTCACACGTTCCTTTCTATTTTCCAGATAGATGAGGACTTGAAGGAAGAAAATGCAAAACAGTTGTTGAATCAAGAAACTGATTTAGATAAACCAGGAAACGCTCAGTTTTACTGCTTGCACTGTGCGTAAGTTGTCCTTAAATATGCACCTTAAATTTTGTATATTACTGGTGTTGTTACATCAATATATATCTTGCAGTATGCACTGACTTCAGCTTGAGCTGAAGTGTCATTAAGTGTTACCCCACATTTAATGGAGCGATGTATCATGAAAATCATACTGAGGTTCATCAGATCTCTTTTTTATATATATATATATAAAACATAACACTTTACATGAAAATATTATTCTTGAGATGTGTTATGCTTGAACAGATACCAGTCCATTGCACAAGGGATGACCAGCACCATTTCGTCACCTTATAACCATTCACCAGTCATACACATTTTTATGCGTAATTGGTATCACCCTGAGCAACCGTGTATGTTCCTTAGTGAACACATGTTTGGAAACACTATGTTTGGATCAACTGTTGTTGCTTGTTGCTATTGTTGTGCGTCTTTTGCAATTAATTTTGAATTTGAATTTGGTCATTCAAAAATTTCTTCCTTCACAATTGAATCTGAAGTTTAATTATCCTCACCCCAAAGGCTCGTCAGGTGTCCTTAAATTCAGCCCCTTCAATCCAGGTCATATATAAATTTTTGTACAGCTTCCTCTGCTAACTAGCTTTCTTCTGTAAGGTTACACACCAGCATTTTGGATTTGTTTAATGTTTTACTTATGCAAACCACATGTTTGGTTCAGTTCAGTCCACTTGATGAAGTACATAGCAGCATTAAATGACAAGTTATATACTCTGAAAAGTTTAGAACCCACTTCCTGGGTGTCCAGCTTGAATGTAACGTTTGTCTTACTGCCTGACACCTTTTGGTCAGTCGCTCAGGTTATGCAGCCAGACGCGAGGTTTTGTCTGCTACTCACAATTAGTGAATGGGTGTGTGAGGACCTGACTGCTTTAACCCCAGTTGTAGCTTTTTTTATGAGCCACTGACATTTTACCTTTTATTTAACCTCCATACAGCTATGACACTTTAACAGAACTAGCAGATGTAACAGACCAATGTAGCTTGGGACTAACTGACCAGAAGTGGACACTAATAGCCTCAGCTGCTGATGTGCTTATAAAAATTCTCCTCCTCCTCTGCTTCCTCCTGCTGCTGCTGCTGCTGCTACTACTACTACTACTACTACTATGATGTTTCACTCTTTTTCAGGCGATACTTCATCAATGACCAAGCACTCAACGAACACTTTCGTACAAAGGTCCATAAACGTCGACTGAAAGCCCTGGAATTAGAGCCTTACACAATTGAGGAATCTGAGAGGGCTGCAGGAAAAGGAAGTTACGTGGCCCCTAAGAAACGGAAGATTGAAACCCAGACACCAATAGATGCAACTGAACAGAAATCTCAGGATGTGAAGATGAACTAATTATCTGTTCAGTTTTTATACTTAAATCGTTCTGAATTGTTGATTGTATGCATGTGAGTCTCTGAAGTACTGATATGGCTGTTTTCAAAAAGCTGGGTTCGTTGCCATTACAGTATATTAGGGCAATGCAGTGGCCATGCTTTAGAAGGTATGGCTCTGCTCTGTACATTACTGGTGATGAAGCTAAAGGTATTTTTTCTGTTCTTACTCCATATATTGATGTAGAAGACAGATTTAAAGAAATGCCAGCTTTAAAACAAAGCATTGAGCTTCGGGGAATGCAAATTGATGTGGACAGACTAAAGCATCTTTGGGAGGTTCTGAAAACAGTGGAGGCAGATAAACACAAAATAGAAGCTAGACGTGTAGATGTAACAAACAGGATAAAAGAATTAAGGAGAGGTACTGATGTTGCTACAGAAGAAATGGAGAAATTAAAAGTTCAAGGGAAGTTACTAAGAGAGGATTTGAAGGCAACAGTGAAAGCTGTTTGGGAATTACAAAAGACAGTTATGACTAAGGTTTTGAGTTTACCAAATAATCTGCATTCTGACACTCCAAGTGAAGGGACAAAGCTTGTTAGTGAGTTTAGACACGAGTCAGTTATAAAACAGACTGAGAGTCATGTAGGGGTAGGGAAGAAACTGGATGTATTGGACTATGTTAATCCAATGTGTTATTACTTGAAAGGGGATGCTGCCCTGTTTGAACTGTGTGTGCTTGACTATTTTGCTGAAAAACTTGGCAGTCATGCTTTTATAAAATTTTGCAATTCAGATTTTGGCCGAAGCGTAGTGGTGGAGGGTTGTGGACTTAACCATGAGGATCCCAGTGTGACATACATCCTTCAAGACACTGGCGATATTTTACATACAAAAGATGTTAATCGTTTACATTTAGTTGGTGGAGCATCACTGCCATCTTTCTGTAGTTTTCATGCAAAGCAAATTATACCTGTTACTGCTCTCCCTTTGAGGTTAGTTGCTGTGGGACGTCAGTACACACCTAATTCCCAGAATCTAGAGGAGGCTAATTTCCCAGGTTTGTTTGGAGCCAGTCAAGCTGCCTCAGTTGAGCTGTTTATTTCAACTGCAAATAACCTCAGTAACATGATGGATGAATTTGAAAGAACTGTGGTAGCTTTGACAGACATGTACAAGGAGTTGGGTTTTCCATTTAGGGTTGTTTACCTGCCTGCTCAATCTTTGAGATTGTACGAGAGTTTGAGAGCCAGTTTCCAGATGTATTCATCATACTTACAGTCTTATATAGAAATAGGTCATGTTTCTGTTTGTGATGACTATATCAGTAAACGTCTTCTTATACGTTACGAAGTGGAAAACAGGCAGAGATTTACACGAATTGTTTCTGGAACTGCTGTATCTGTACCCAGATTGCTGGGATGTGTCCTAGAATTACATCATGAAGCCAAATCCTTTCGAAGCATTCCTTTTCCACAAGCAGTGAGACGACAGTTATTCTAAACCTGTTGGTGATCATGGTAATAATAATAATAATAATAATAATAATAATAATAATAATAATAATAATAATGACGATCTGTTCTGAACTGATGTAAAATTAATTATACCACACCTTTTTTGTGTTATGAAAATAATTGAACTTATTTCCCACTGTCACTGTACAATCAATAATTCTTTGAAATAAAGAAAAGTTTGAACCTTCATTACCTTCACCCTGCTGGTCACATTTAATCTTTATCTTCTAAAATAGCTGGATTATGTATAACTGATTAAATAATTAACTAGGTTAATTAATAAAACTGTCTTTGATAGGAACAGATAAATATTTCACAAGGACACCAAACATGAAGCTCAGGATTTTCGAAAAATGTGAGTCTGTTTATGAATGGACATTGCTATATGGGGCATAGGGGACGGCTGTGAAGAAAGTGACACAGCCCAAGAGACTTCTTTTACATAGAGGTTTTAAGAATACCAACGGGCACCACAAGTGGAGTGTTGGAACTGGAGATGGGCAGAGAAAGTATTGCTGCAGGGTTAGGCAGGTGTGTAAGCAAGGTAACTATTGAAGAAATGCAAATGAAAATGTGCATGAACTTAATTTTTGGTCTCAGCTAGAAGCCTTATTGTCAAAAAGAGAAAGCAGAAGGACATTAGGTAAAAGGGTACAATTGACAGCACTCTAGCTTATCACATACAGAATTTAATTAATTTCTGGTATGACATACTTGTGTCATCTTAGTCATATCATGTTCCTGTGTTCAGAGTTGTTCACAAAGACATAGGATAGTGCCAAATTATGTGATGCTAATAACTCTTCTATAAATCTTCCACCTTGGCATTAACTCTTACATAATGTATGTAAACAAATTTTATTTTGATTACACACAAAATCTTACCTGGAATCCAAAGTTAATTACATCAATTGAGGCGATGTGTTTTCTGGCAAAATTCTGCAATGTACCAGTCAGAAAACTCTGAGGAAAACAGAATCCTGATATCCAGAATACAAGTGAAATGCCACTGTCTGTCAAGTCGTTCTTCACTTCACTTAGTTGAACCCCTTCTACCACGTAGGTGCAGAGGGTTCACAATGAGCTTTCCGTCTCTCATGATTTCAAGCTATAGCTCTTACGCCATTCCATTCAACTCTTTCAAAATCTTCTGTATCCCTTCTTCCCAAGTCTGTCGATGTCTTCCTTTGGGTCTCTTCTCCTATCTTTTAGCTTGCCAGCGCATTTTAGGGTATCTCTCATCCCCGATTCTTACAACATGCCCAAATCATCTGAACTGTGCTAATTCTATCATCGCTGAGGGGAATTATTCCTAATCCCACTCTTACTGTTCGATTCCTTCCATCAACCCCTTTCAGAAATTAATTCTTGCTTGTGAGACATTTATCATGGACCTGTGTGACAAAATGTTATGTGACTAAAGTTAACACTGGGCTGTCAATGATAAATTTCTCAATACAGAGGTATAGAAATATTCACTGTAATGCTATAAAACACAAAATTTACACCACAGAACATAATACAGCATGGGCATACACATACATACAAATGGCACTTCACAATGATACTAACAAAGATTTTTTCTTTAATAGTTCTAATTAAGTGCTTTTTGACATTACCTTCTTCTGTCTGCCTGAAAACAGTGAGGTATCATTTCTGATGCCTACAGACAGTCTCTGAACCATGGAGCAGTCTGGTATACCTCAAATGATTAGGGGTTCCAAGGAATGTGCTACATCTGTGACACATAATGAATTCAAGCCCTTCTAAACATGACACTAGTACATTATCCATGGGCATCAATTGGCAAGTCACACATCTCCCCCACCCCCAAACTGTTTTATTTTTAGGAGGAAAAATTAATTTAAATAGGAGAAGGGTATGTAACAAATATTCATGCCATTGAATCTAATCTAATGAAATCTGTGTTAGAGACCCATAACACCAGGGTGATTAGTAACAGTATTTGTAAATTGCTCAAATACAAAAAAATTCCTGGCTGTCATCAATTCCACCCACAAAAATTCTGACAGCACCAGTTACATAATCCCTGTTTATCAGGTGTCTGCATTATGAAATATATGTTCTTGAGCATGATATGTACCAAGCAACTACCCACAGGCTTTAGGGAAGGGTAAGCCTTGTTGGTCCACTTTTCAGGCACCCTATTTCAACACAGACCCTAACCCATGGTCTCAAGGGCTGCTGATGTTACAAGTACGCCCCTGACAGCATTTATAGGGTGAATAATATCCAGCAGTTGGTGTTAGTGCATTACCACCTGTTCTAGAGCAGTGTTCAGCAACTTGTCATACGAGGGCTATTCAGAAGTCAACATCCGGTGGGCTGTTAAAAAAAACAAGAAAGACGGAAAAATATTTTATTATATACAAACGTTAGCTACATACGTAGGCTACTTCTCAACATAATCACCCTCTGAACTGAGGCACTTCTCATAGCGTGACATGAGTTGCTGTATCTCCTTATCAAAGAAAGTTGCTGCCTGGGAACTGAGCATCCATCTGGCACAAAACTTGTGGTAGCCAAGTTTTTTTGACAATTTCATACAAGACCATTCAAGAAACTTGAGGGAATTCCAGTGAAAGTTCAGAGACAGTGAATCCATGTCGCTCACTAACCAGTTTGTCAATGTGTTGCACAAGGTCATCAGTCACTAGAGATGGCTGTCCTTGACCCCCCTCATCATGCACGTCTGTTCTTCCACAGCGAAATGTTCTGCACCACTCCCTAACACATGTGTCACTCACGAAGTTTGGTCCATACACTGCACTCATTCCACGATGAATTTCAGCTGCACTATGGCCTTCAGCTTGCAAAAAACGGATCACTGCACGAATCTCGCACTTGGTGACAACTTTCTTTGATGTGGGGATACAGAAACTCGTGTCACGCTATGACAAGGGCTTCAGTTCAGAGGGTGAGTATGTCCAGAAGTAGTCTACGTATGTAACTAACTTTTGTATATAATAAAATATTTTCCCTTCTTTCTTGTTGTTTTTAACAGCCCACCTGAGGTTGATTTCCAAATAACCTTTGTACATTATTGGGTACTCAAAGAAAGCAACAGACATCTTGCATCACAGATATTAAGTATGCTGATTATGAGTGGGTTGAACTTCAGTCCTGTGGCCGTTAAGCGGGTCTAGCTTACCAGCTGCTGATGGTGATGATAGGTGTATGGAGCAATGGCATAATACAGGCTGATAGGGGTAAAGAGAAATATTCTAAGAGAAATCCATCTCATTGCTTCGTCCATGTCCTGAGACTGAACATGCGTGATCATGATGACACAATACACACAATCATATTCTTGTGTATGAACATGTCACATAAAAATCTAAGTACACAGAAACAATAATAAGAAAAAAAGAAAGGTTATTGTAAAAACAGTTAAAATTCATAAAATTGAGTTTGTGAACTGCTTTTATATGATCAACTTCCAGAAGACTTGAGGTGAAAATAAAAACAGCTAAGTTTTAGTAATAAATTACAGTACCAAATGTTCCATTCTTTTTGCTATGGCTGATATGAACAGTAAGTTAATACATACTGTTTAGTGCAGCAGTACTGTGCATAATTCTCACAAGTACAGATTATGTCATGAATTTTTCCAGATTTCGTTTAAGTACCACACTGCTGTTATGTTCTTAATTTGTAATGCATGACAGAATACTTAATACGAAATTTTTAGGTGTGTTTATGAGCTACATTCACACAAAGTTGGACACACTTGTCTCAAATGGTTAGTTAATAATTTCCATCAACTGAAAAGGTAAATTCAAATTTTTCATCATTTCCATGTTATCCATTTTGCATTATGTAGCATTGTCTGAAAGAAATCATATCTGTGTTAAAGCTACAGACCACACAAGATGTCAAGATCTGGTGTTACATATCAATAATATCACTTTTAACTCATTAGTTTGCACAGCTGCCATATTCATGTTATTGATGACAGGGCACAGAAAGTTAACAGGTTGATGGCCTCTGGTAGTATGATGTCTGTAGCAAGTTTAATGAAAATCTATAAATTTGCTCAGAAGTTCTTGGTAATGGACAGACATGAGGATGATACTGTAATTCCATGTCTTCTTCACTTCATGATATAAGGAATTAAGCCCCTTCCAACTTCAGATACCCAGTGATCCATGTTCTTCTGGGATATTACGTGGCATAATATCCCAGAATAACACAGATCACATCAACATCATGGCGGAAGCCCAAAATCAAGTTCAGACACCCAGGTTCATACATGCAACATTATGTGACTTTTTCAGAACTAAAATATTTTAGGTAGGAGGTTACAAGCTTACTCAGACAATCCCCACACAGGAGGACCAACTTAGTCCTGTAATATCTTACGCATTTATGGTGACAAAAACTCATAACACTTTCTTGGACAATCAACAACGTCAACTCTGAGCAGAAGTCCACATCAGAAACCCTCTCAGTGTCCGTCATAAGGGAATAATGTGATGGGTAGCCACTGTAAATCATTTACAAGCACGAGTGAAGCTCTCTCCCCACCATAAGATTTACAGCCAGTCTCATCACCCCTAAATTAAAAAAAGGAAGGCAGATGACTCGCCTGTCTGAGATGCTATCCACATTAAGCTTCCGCAGTCCTTCCTCACCACAGTTGCAGTCTTGTCATTCTCGTCTTGACCTGCCTCTCCCATTACACATGGCCGCACAGCAAGGAGTGTTGCCAAAGAGCTGTACGTCTCCACCTGAGCACAGTAAATATCAACAATACAGTGAAGTCCAGGCAGCTCTGGATCATCATTCAGTGGCAGGGCATAGATTTAAAAAGCATACTCTTGTAAAGACTTGGATATTTGTAGCTGACAATCAGAATCAAGGATTGTACTACAGAAAAAACTGATTCCAGTTTCCATTACATACAGTTCCCATTGTTCTTTGCAATGCTGTTTATCTCCTTGGCCAAGAACATTTGGTCATTGCAAGTATAAAGCAATTAATGCAAAGCTGGTCACATGTTAAAAGGTTTAAATCGAAGGGCGGCAAATCCTGGTATATGATACTGGTTCAAGCACAGGCAGGAAAACCATTAATGTTGCAGCTGTTCCTTCTGTCCTACTTCCGACATCCCTGAAAATACATTTCTGAATGCATCACATGAAACTAACACAACTAAGTGCAGACAGTTTGTACCGTAAAGAAAAGTACAACTGGCCTTTCATGCACACTACTCTGATTTTAGTTCTTTTAAATGCCCCTAGATGGCAGGGGATTGCTTTCTTACTGTTGCAGACCAATGGTAAAGGTAAAGTTGTCCCTCTGCATGCCACTAATGCATATGGAGGAGTGAAGGTACAGCCACTTATTCTTAACCTTGGCATTAGATGGTGGTGAGTTATCAGCTTCATGCTCCAACTGCTTTACTGCTGGGGGTAGTGCCCACAGTAACCATTAAATGTGAGGCTTGGTGGGCCCAAGAAATGGTTTGGATTTTTTTGGGAAGAGAGAAATTTTTGCTTACACCAGAAACCGAATGATGCCTCAAACGCCTTGCCCATAGCCTAGTAACTACACCAACTGAGCTATCCTGGCTAATTTGTTGAACAAGATTGAAAAAAAATACAAAAAAGGATTGAAATTTTCGCTTAAAATAGGAGCAGGACTTACGAATTTGGGTAAAATCTTGCATACATATTGTAAGAATTAAACACCTCCACCCAAAAAGCTGCCAAAATTCTAAGTCTTTTAAGATTTCAAAGGAATAAAGTGCCGTTCTGTAACTCTGTGTTTGTTACAACTTCTGGAAGAAGTATATGCAGATAGTCTGTGTTTGTTGCTATTGTTACAACATCAAGTTTTGTTAAGCTTGGTTTCAAGAATATGCTACTGGTCAGCACATCGATTGGCACTTCTTTAACGTACAAATGTGTGATGATATGTAAACAACACCAGCACAAGTAGGGTGTAATGTTGCATGTTGAAATTTATACTGTGATGGTTAATTGAAAAGTGCATTACTTTCATAAAAGTAACTTTTCTGAAAAGTGGATAAGAACATGAAAACAGCACAGAATATTTGGCGAGACTGAGATGAATTATGAGTTACTTTAACATCACAAAAGTCATACCTTGAACCAGACTTCTGTTTGGGAAGCTAAATTAGGAGTTACTTTAACTTCACAAAAGTAACACCATGAACCAGACTTCTTTTTGGGAAACTAACAGTCCCTTACAGCCACAAAATTCCCTGCTCCTCATGGAACCTGCGCATTTATTACTGTGTTTAAAACGAACTGATATCATGTATAACATTTCATAATATGTTGCTTTTTATGATGAAGAGTTGTTAGTCCCCAAAATATCCTCCAATTTGGAGGACCATCCATTGTTATTGGATGTCTACAACAGCCTATTTCATATATTTCGCAGTTACCCTCCATATCTGTTGGCCATCTCATTCATCTGCAACCTGAGGACATGGCATACCATGATACCAAGACACCCACTTAACATCATTAAGTCTACATGAAATTCTAACACAGTTGCTAGAGCTGTCAGAGTCCTCACCTATACCATATCAATATCTAGATCTTGTAACATTTTAGGGTTTGACTTTAGCACAATAAGTAACAATGAAATAATTCATAAACCCATTCATGCACCAAATAACGAATGAGACAAACAGAAATAAAATTACCTGTAATTAATGTTATTAATCAGAGGATTTTGGTCTCATGTGTAACTGTACATAAGAACAAAATACTCTTATTAATGATCACACTTGATGGTAGGTTCTAATGTGATCTTGTGCAACAGTTTTAATGCTGCAGCAGTTATGCAGTCCACGATAGGTGATTAATCAGCCGTGTACACTAAGCCCTGCAGAAGAGAGACAGTATGATATTACACAGAGTGGTTAAAGGCTGGTTAATGGAAATTATGTCAAACTTGGTGAATAATTTTGAGTGCAGAATGTCCTATTAACTTGGATAAAATTCCACAAAGTCAAGGAGTCATGGTAGTTTGAATATAAGACAACACAGTACTGCATTAACTTTCTTTAATAGGCTGCCTCCAAGGCACTCTATATCAAGATCCAATACACTCGTATGAGTGTCCTACAAAGAATTGTCCACATTTTAACTACTGGAATCTTTTACACTACGTTAACTGTGTATAAAAGTGGCTACTTTGGTTTTATGCAGCACTGCTTTGGTTTGGTTCCCTGATGATGATCCCATGTGGATCAAAACATGTAGGACCGTTGAGAGTGATATTATAAGATAAATATCTAAGCAACGATATTGTGCATTTTGTTGTCTGAGTGTTGTGAACTGGTTCTCGACAGTGCACGGATTGAATAATGTAAAATTAACAACAGTCGTTCATATATTTACCAGTTTATATGTCATGCATTAGTATGAAATCAACTGGATTAGATCTATTTAGAACTTACTGAACTAGTTAGCTGTATTTGTAACATATGGCTTGTATTCAAGATATGCCTAGTTCAAATCTCAACTAGAACACTTACAATCCTGACTGAGACATGCCATGGTCTTCCTCAGTCCCTCCATGCAACTATCAGGATGTTCCCATAAATTAGGCCATGGCTGTTTCCTTCCACATCTATTACAATTCATTATTTATTATCAACCAGTCATTCAACACTACAAAGTCTAATTTGTTACCTTTTTAAACAACAGCTGATACATTAAAATCTGTGCTTACTTTCCTTGCAAATTTTAACATTAAGATTTATGACATGTAAAACATTTGTATAAAAACAGACAGTTCTTGTACAAATTTGTAGGAATATTTATAATGTGCCAGAATATTAATATGCCAAATATGATTTTGTAGGCTGGCATAAATCAGTTACAGAAGAACACAGAAGAATCATAAATTTAAGTTTTATTATTCAAATCTTATGGTCATCTACCTCTTCCATAAAATGTGCATATGAATCTTGTCTCTCAATTCTTTACAAACACAACTACATGTTAAAAGTATGAGATAATGTGTGGGCATATATTTCCCACAAAGCTAAAAAAATCAGCTTACCAGCTCTGATGAGTATATCTCCAACTAAGTTATGTATGGCTACTTTAGTAAGTTTCAACTGGTTCAATCCATCACTCCATTCATCTGCCAGAACTGCAACAAGCTGAAATGCATGGTTCATGCACTCTTCACAGCGCTGCATTTTTGCTTCTAGATACGTCTTGCATTTCTGTCTTCTTCCAAGTCATGCTCTAGTAGCAAGTTGCCGTGCACCTGCATGATGAGTGTAACTTTTCTGTGACATGATTTTTACACACACATACGCATATGCGCACTTGGACACAAACATACAGAGCTGCTAACTAAGTGTTTAAGTAACAGCAATGCAGATACAAGTAATGATGTGTTCTGCAGTGTCTTAAAACATAAATCTTTATGAAAGGTTCTCTGTTCTTTTGTAACAAATTAAAAACAAATCAAATGGCTGTCTTTGAAATCAATTACTTATTTATAAATACATTATGGCAGATTTGATTTTTAACTTTTGTTACAAAATACATCTTGAAGTCATCAATGATTATGTGCAAGCTGCCATCTGTGGGAATTATGTGTATAGAATATAATGAAAATACTATTTTAATTAAACCGTTAGTCAGGTCAATTTGGATTCGCATACATATGACAGGATAAGCGGACTGGTGTATCTGTCTGTGGTTTCATGTACGTCAGTCCGACCAGACATGGGACGGATTTTGATGGGTTAGTTTAGGCTGTTATCTCGACATCCTATCACACATTAGCTTGTGCAGCAGCCTGTAAATTTGCATTCACCTAGCCACACAGTTTCTTGTTAGGTTGGCAGATCTTGTTTAGGTTAGGGTGAGTGATTAAATTAAATTTATATATGTGCATCCCACTCTGAATATTAACTTCTCTGATATTTACGGAGTTGTGTATAGTTGCATGCTGTTTCCAGAGTGATCATAGTTTATTAAACAGCCAGCAGAATCAGAAGTGTGTTTTTTCTCATACTGTATGTTAGGAGCACATTGAAATAAGAGTAAAACATCTGAGAATGGTAACAAAGCTTCAAAATCAACAGCAGACTTTACCATCTAAATCCACAACCTGGCTTAATTAAGGATCACCCTCAGTCTTGGATTCAGCCTCCATGGCTGCTGCAAGAACAGCCTTCCTGCAGCCTGTTGACTTGTCAGGATATTATGCGGCACCACCCACATGCAGTCACGCACATGCTTTAGAAACCTGTAGGAAGAAGACAAAAATCATCAAAATATAACAAATATGTTAAACTCAAAAATTGTGACAATATTGATCAGGAGAAAGTGAATTTTAAATATCAAGGGGTGGTTGGATTTTGTTTAAGTGTTAAATGTATTAGCAATGATAAAACATAACACTTAGCCAACATGATGACTCATATATTTTAGGAAAATAATGCAACATGTGACTAACAATGTTGAAGAGAGGACAAAATTTTAATTGACATTCAGCATGTCATTGTGTAGAGACATTCTTATTGTATTTGATGCAGCATACCCCACAATCTTCCTACAACTACTCCCAAATTTTCAAGCTTCTGTCTTTATTTCTTATGAGTTATGGACGTTGCAAGAAGACACACGGACATCTTTCAGACAGGTGATGACATAATATAGTTGTAAGAACTTATATAAATACATGGGACTGTTGAATTAACAGGAATTTTAACTCATTTTGAGTGAGATGTCATACCAAGTGACATAATTGCTGATGTTGGTGTTGTGAAGAACATATTAAATTCAGTAACTCAATTTTCCCATAACAACAATTTGAGTGATATACCATAATTAATTAATTTAGTAAAATACATTAATATTATTACTGGAAGGCCCTTAGCTGTTACTATTAGTGAAGCTCAAAAAAAAACACAGTACAGTAAGTAACATATTGCCTTCAGACTATTTACCTGGATTGTAAGTACTTCTTACTGTGCTTAGTTAAAGTACTTTAACTTGTTTGTGAAAGAAAAGCAAGAGGAAGTACATTAAAGTGCACTGTATGGTGCCTCACGTACTTCCAATTTTCCTAGAAACTTTCAAACAACTAAACCTCAATATAAGTTCCAAACTCATTAACACAAACTTTAACCGTACACTTGTGCAGCTGTAGCCAAAAGTACTTCAGGAAGGCAGTTAATCAGTATAGAGGAAGTTGTACCATACTATTCAAATTTCGTTGGTAAAGTATATCTTACAAGGTCATTTCCATGTGTGTCTATTTTATGTCTAATGACGTTGGAAAAAACAGCCAGTTTTCATAACAGTATGGACACTTTTTCATTAGAGAGCACCCTAAATTCGTACTTCATACATCCTTGAGATTTGTGCTCTTCTGGGATACTACGCAGCATTGAGTGGTAGTTCTGCACCGACGTTTCGGGGCAACATATCGGTCCCATCTCCAAGGTCTTCTTGGACTTCTTGACCACCGAAGATGGGGCCGATAGGTAGTCTCGAAACGTCGGTACAGAATGACCACTCAACGCTGCGTAATATCCCAGAAGAGCGCAGATCTCATCTACGTGGCAGTGGAAGCCTGAAATCTTTATAAATCACCGTTATAAGTTCAAAACTATAGCATGAGCTTCTAACATGAGGTGTGATAAAATGAATACAGAATACGGTTCTGGATTTTGACAATGACGACGACGACGAAAACCACCACCACCACCACCACCACCACCACCACCACCACCACC
>BLKM01000460.1:844054-857891 GCA_013340265.1 Coptotermes formosanus | reverse complement strand
TATTCCACCACAACCACTATTACAACCACCACCACCACCATCACCACCACCACCACCACCACCACTATTACAACCACCATCACCACCACCACCACCACCACCACCACTAACAACCACCACATCCACAAAACTACATATGGATTATGTCATAGGTAGGTATCAATGTTTTGGAGGAATATATTGCCTCTGTCTTCAGGGTACAATCAAACCAAGCGAGATAGCGCCATCACAACATGAACAGGGAAGGCGTTTTCGCCGTGGGCAGGTCACGGAAGCCTTATGTTAACACGCGACGAAGTGCAATGGTTTTGTCAAAGAACAATTATTGACTTGATTTTCTCTCCTCACGGCACTGCTCAGGGCTCTTGTGACACCTGCATTGCATCCTTGAGGAGGGATCCTTTTTACACTTACTTCTGTAGCTCTGAGAAGGGACCTGTGTCGCTCTTAGTTCAGTTATCCTGAACGAAGCCTTTCAAACTGTTCCTTCCTCATCCCCTGGCACACGGCCCACCGTCAGCCATTGTTCCATCAGTGACCGTGTCGCCTCTTCTGATTGTCCCTTCCTGTCCGCGTTCGGGTTATTCCTACGATTTCTACATAACCATCCACTTGCTCACCTTAACTCACTTCCACCCTGCTGACAGAGGCAGCATGTTTCTCTGCCACGTTGGTGTCGACCTGCGTAGTAGATCATAAAGTGTCCTAATGCAGAAGGTCATAAATGAAACTTCACAGCCGTATAACCCTCCAATCTCAGGAAAGAAAGATCACTGGCGAATTTTATACTTCAGCGCAAGTAAAAATTTCTTCCTTTATTTTATTTTCCATTAATCTCTCAAGGTTGCTGGAAACATAATGCAGAAGTTCTGTAACCACATGGTATGTGGGACAAAAATTCTTGTCCAACCTTCGCCTGCAGTTACCGACAGAATATATTTCATACACGGCACAAATGTAAATAGAGTTTGGAAAGCTCCAAAGCTCATGGTATTCTGCGTGGATATGCTGGATATTTTTTCCTAACACTACAATGCAGTTCGGAGTTCAATGGAGGGTTGCCAGATCCCACGGGACTGCTCGGCAGTATGCCTGGGTGTCATATTTCAAAATTCACGCTACTAATGACAAAGGCGAGTAAACACTCGTTTTTCAAAGTGCACAATGTGTTGACAAGGCCCCAGAGGATGCAAGAAGGGCACAATGTGGGGCTCCAGACGAAATCAAAGTACACTGTCAAACTGCAAAACTGTAGTCACATACACGTCGTATCACACTTACGTATATAAACTTACAAAATAACAACAATACGCAATCCAGCCAATGAGTAACGCTGTAACATAACTAAACAGATGGAAAAGAATTCTTCTTGAGAATCTAATAGTTCCTCAGCCAATTATTTTATGAAACCCGAAGGTTCATTACCGTGTTCATAAGAGACCGCCGCTTATCCATATCCTGAGCCAGATTAGTTCAGTTTGTGCCCTCCCATCCTAACCCTTATGATCTACTTTAATATTATCATTCCATCTGGACGCACTCTAAAGAAAGAAGTAAAATAAAAACCAAGTAATTATTTTAAAAGTAAATAATAATTATAATACCGAGGCATAAAACTGAATAGAAGTTACATCATTAAACTTTTATGTTTAATGATCAGAACACGAGAGAACACGAATCTACAGAACAGTGTGTGCACATGGTCATATAGTCAGATCCCAGTGGAGTAGCGTTTGACTTTATTGCTTAAAACACTAGAAATTTTACGATAATTGTCATGAAATAACAATAATAATAATAATAATAATAATAATAACTTACAATAGAAATACAGTGCATGTGGAAGGTAAAAACAAAGGTGACGCCAGTTATGATAGGAGCAACTGGAACCATTTCAAAATCCTTCAGAAAATACTTGAGCAGCGTACCGGGAAAGCACGATATCAAGGAACTGCAGAAAACAGCTATATTGGGCACAGCACACACACTGCGGAAAGTGCTACTGTAGAAGCACAGAAGAGTTTAATACTAGAGACAGCGTTCTATGCACCATAAATAGTAAGCGCGGAATGGCTGCGACACTGTATACCCTAGAAACATGGTTTGTTTCAGGTATACAAGTGTGATTACCCTGTATAAAGGGGATGATATAATAATAATAATAATTATAATAGTAATTATTATTATTTGCGGCGGGGCGGTAGCAGTGGCAGTAGCAGTATCTTCTACTTGCACACTTATTTCTTAAATACTGACGACTGAGTAACAGAGACCTTTGTCCTGCGGTTAAAGCGGCCGGAGCCTAATATGACCACTCACCTCCATATATTGCAGACATTAACGATGCAGATTAACCAGCGATTATCAAAAAGACCTAAGCGGGGAAATAACAGACCCTATATATACGAAATTCGCTCGAAGTGGAGGGTAACAAAGATAAGATGTAACATACTGTGGTCTTTAGGTTGACGGCACTGTGTTGGAGTCTGATAGGATGACACAAATTGTCTCCATCTTCAAGGAGGAAATACAACCAGTGCTTCCGAACAAATCCAACAGACTACAAGAAACAAACGCAGACAACTAAAATATGGAAAGCAACCCTCTAAAACCTCAATTCTTAAAACTACAAAACTCCTCCAACAAGTGTCGTATTTTCCGGACCAAAACAAAAGACATTTTAGTAGATTATAACCTTCAATTTTAAAATATTAAACTGCATCAAAGAAAAGGGAAACAAGGCCGTCGGTCTTTCATCAACCGAGAAAATGATACGTGAATGGAAGATGGAGAGAAAGAATTAGGAAGGTAGGAGAACTGTAGGCACATTCTTGGAATTTATGTTGCAAAATGGATACAACTGAAATAATATGTGAACTCCTTGGTACACGGCCATAGAAATGGTGAGATTTTCGTATGTACAATAATGGCAAGTGAGTTGACTGTCACAAGCACCATCACTGCAGATTACGAAGAGGAATACACTAGGAGAGCATAGGAGATGTCGGCCGAGTACAAGTACAAACTTTTGGCCAATAAAGAAACATGGTAGGGCATTTGGACTGTCAGACAATATATATATATATGAAGTTACCGTAGCGTTCGATACTTCTTCAAACACGAATAAGCTGGTAAGGGGCTAAAACAATCACGAGTACAAATTACGTCCGACAGCGAACCGGCTACTCTGTTTATCGCGTGTTACGTCAGCAGAGAAAACAACTGTTGGGGAGTTGTGTGTAAAAGGGCCATCCTAAGGTAAGCCATCATGTAAGTGGAGTTCCGTTGCTTTTAATGACAAACTAAACAGTAATATTTGCTGGGACTACTAAGGAGAGTGGCGTCGTTTTTAATACGTTCTTTAAATATTTTTTCATCTGAAATTTGAGATTTTCTCAAACCTTACAAAATGGCCGTTTTGCCCAGGCCCCTGGATAAAATGGACCCCTATATTTTTTATTAAAGGAATAGAACGTAATTAAAAGAATCTAAAGAATGAATGCAACGATATAAATTTGGCCACTACATGTGGCCAAATTTACTCCGTAATTATGGCACGCGTTACATCCACTTTTTAAAACCTAGCGGTAACTTTACGTACCACCAGGTTTAACATTAAAAAATTCTACGTGGTGCCCACATTGCGTTTATGTGTTTTGTACGGATCTCAGAACAAACAGCAACTTTTGCCTTATAAAACATTAAGAGACTGGTTTTTATAACCGAAGTGGAGAGTGTTTACAGCGCGGTAAGCACTGAGTCCTTAAATAAAACAGACACGATTCGTCTTTAAAGGGTTAATTACGGTCTAAATGAAAATCTGACAAAGACGATATACATACCTTACGGAAAGGCATCGAAAAAAGTTTTAGTCACACAGAAATTTGTTCCTTCGTAGAAGCATGTCCACCCTCCGTGTGTGATCTCACTACACTAATGCACATGTCGTAGGCCCCAAGCCCGGCCAGTGGCTTCATTACCTAAAGAATAACAGCAAATGGCCGTCTTACCCGGGTGGGGTTGGGGGGGGGGCGTTTTATACACGACACCCTTACCCCTTTCCCCTCTCGTTAATGAAGGTACATGCCATGAATGCACAGAGGGATAGAAGAGGAACAACTCTGCTCTGTCCTGGCATCGTCGCTAGATGGCACTGGATGGTCAACACCACTCGCCGACCGCTTTACCCCTGGGAACAGCCCCCGTACCCATTTCAAAGGAAGCTGGGCGACCAAATCATAGGTAACGGTGGTACCAAAACTCACGGTGGCGGGATTAAACATTCAGTTAGCTTGCGAAGCATCACTGATGTGTATTTGGACTTTTTAAAACCAGTCTGCTTTCGAAACGTCGTGTTTGTATAATCAGTGACAATGGAAAAAGTCGCATGTTACACCACTGTCTAAGGATTATAGTGAAAATTCAATTAGCTGTTTATCCATGTTGTCTTAACGAACCACATGCAACGGTTAGACGTCCCAATGAACACACCCTTGAAAGCATTCGTAAATGAAGAGGCAACAGAAAATGATTTGACAAAAACAGAAAAAGTAAAGCAACACTTGCAAAAGTGCGATAATGGGTGAAAAATTCGTGTGAGTTAGTGAAAACAGGAGACACTTGCCAAGTCTTTGAAGAAATGTGCAATCAGCAATGCCATTGACAGTACTGAATGTGACACACTCTTTGAAGAAAGTGGAAGTTCATATCCTAATATTCGTAACGACGATCATTACAGAAGCAATTATGAAAATTTTGGGGAGGGGTTGTGACCAGTAAACACTTCCTTATACACCTAGGATAAACATCTGTAAAAGCACAATACAAATTATCCCCCCCCCCCCCCAAAAAAAATCCGCCTTCTAAAACTCACTGGTGCACTTACGATACGGAAAGACAAGGATCTAACTACATATAATTACTTGGAAAACACTCAGACCCGATGCCTGAAACCTCAGAATGGCACTGTAATCACTGTTTGGGTTTCTCATGCCCATAGGTTTGCCTTGAGCGGTAAAATGCGTTAACTGAAAAAAAACTTCACACAACTTTGATAACCGCAATCGAAGTCGTTGGTTTGGCGTCTACCGCAACACGATTTCGCCTACTATGCTGTTTAGACAATCTGCCATACACAGACGTCTGAGAAGTTGCCGTATTAACACGGCGAACCGCTTGAACGTAAAAACTTTCTCCACCAGGCGGGATGAAATATTTTACAATGGTTTGGCGTTACAGCAGTCAGTGCAATCACACCGAACAACACAGACATCTTGATGATTGTGTGTATAATTTAATCTCGCTAACGGCCTTCGTAGCTTTCCGTCATAACCTTAATAGGCATACGCAGTCCTCACATAGACGGTCACAGTCTACAGCTGCACGTCTGTGTCCGGTTCACCCCAACAAAACTGAATAAAACTCGACGTACCGGCAAAACATCAAACGGTAAAACGAATAGAAGTTTAACTACACACCATCTCTCGACATTTTCATACGCTCTCTGTCGATACAAGGCTGGTTTCACCACTGTCTATAAGAATAATAAATTCTATTCGGTGATGTTACTGTAGACAGCTTGTCGTGTTGGTTCGGGACATCAAAGCACACAACGTGTCACCAGCGAGAATTAAAGGGATAGAATTTATTTAAATTCTTTCTTTTCAAGTTAGCGTATACAGTCACTGAAATAAAACAGTGTGAAATCATTTTATACGGAACCTGTACTGTGAAATACCTCTAACTGTGCAGAAAGAGAAGTTACGTTACGCGTTTTGAAACAATGCGTTAGAAAGAGTGTACCAAAAGTGGGGAGTGGAGACTTTGCCACGTGGAAAGTTCGAGGGCCTTATCATCAGTGTAGAAATGCCATGGATTTACAAAGAAGTTTTTAGATAGGAAAATAGAAATAAAAGCCAAAATGTGATAGGAAATTCTGTTGCTAAGAGGGAAGCACGATAAGCTGGGAAGATAACAGTAAAGTGACGACCATATGCCCGGTGAAATTTCAACACTAAATTGGTCTGATTATCAAAATAAGGCAATTTACGTACGCCTACAAAAATCTTTCCTATAAAGAACAAACTTCCTCCAAAATAAGAGTATATTTCCACTTATCAATCACACAATCACAACCAACTGTGACTGTGTGATTGATAAGTGAAAATATACTCTTATATCTGTCCGGCAACTGGGATGTTCAGTACTAAAATTCCTCCAATATACTAAACGTCAGTAACAGGGAAGTTTCTCGAAGGACAACTACACACTATATTAAGGTGCTAACTACGCACAGGAGAATAACAATTTGCACCACAAGCATGTTAGTAACATCGTCGGCAAAGTTAGGGCACTACAACACTGACTAAAGCTTACATTCCACTGCTGTTTATGCCAGCCACTCTCTGCTCCTGTTCGTAACTATTAAAAACGTCTACTTGTAATACCCGTAAAGACAGAATAGCAAGGACCAAGTTTTTATATACAGTGAGAACTGTTTTGAAAGAAACCTGGGCATAACACAAATCTGTCTTTAGTGGAAAACATTTACAGTCCCAAGGACCCGGCGACCTGGCAATCAAAACTTCAACTACCTGTAAGAAACGGAACCTGCTCACAAAGAAAATCAATGCGGCTTTTTGTGGTTATGTTACACGCAGGTGTCACTCTATAAGTATATTATGATACTAGGGCGAGCGGCTTCTTTAACCTTTTAAAACCTAGTGGTAACTTTACGTACTACCCGGTTTAACATTCAAAAATTCTACGTGGTGCTCATATTGCGTTTATGTGTTTTGTACGGATCTCAGAACAAACAGCAGCATTTGCCTTATACTACATTAAGAAATTGGTTTTTATAACCGAAGTGGAGAGTGTTTACTGCGCGGTACGCATTGAGTCCTTAAATAAAACAGATATGTTCCGTCTTTAAAGGGTTAATATGGATTGGACTAAATTCTGTGATGGAATCAGTGGCGAACTCCTTTGCCTTTGCAGCATGTGGTGAGGCATTTACTTCTGTGCTTTGAAACTAATGTCAGAAGTGAAGCCCCAACTGGAGGCCCAGCGAGCTTGCCGGGCATATGGCATTTCACAGGGATAGTAATAGATAACATAGAATAAGGGCAGAGTGATGGTCACAAAAAATAAAATCGAAGTATTCTAAAATAAACGTATGTCTCTGCCGCTCTATCCACCATAAATCCTACGTGGATTGTACTGGAATGGAAGCGGACGGCGAACAGCCTCAGCTGGGGCACTGCGCTGTGTTATTAATGATAACGAAATACACCCCTTTCATTGTTATCTCATGGGAGGGGTGTGATGTTTCTAGGACGTCCTTGTATGCCAATCAGACCCGATCTGGGGTATATATACAGGGTGATGCCGTTTTTAAATAGCTTTAACCGTCTGTGCTTCCACGTGGTGCTTTTAACTCGTTGGTGATGGAATTAAATGCCCGCTATTGTATGTACAAAAACGGAATTGAATTAAGGGATTTAATGATTCAGGGACACAGTTACAAAAACAAATACCTTAAGTCTAAATCAACCAACAAATGCACAAGATTATTTGTAAGTATAAGATGTACTTGCGACCCCAACACATGTTTCGGCAAATAGATTGCCATACACTCCCTGAAGATGGCAATCTACTTGCCGAAACATATGTAGGGGTTGAAAATATATCTTACACATAAAAATAATATTGTGTATTTGTCGGTTGGTGTAGACTTGCGATACAATGCACGGTACACAAAACATGAAACATCTTAGGTTTTTCCTCCAAAATTTAAGAAATGGAATTTATCAGTCGGTTTTTGAATTAAACTGTTGACATCTGTGAGCTGCATACGTCCCGCATTCTTTGGATACAGTCCTCTGTACCCTTTTCCACATTATTTCTTATGACACGGATTCAAATTCATGTCATAATCCCCCTGCTCTCTTAAAAAACTTCTGACGTTTGCTGTGTACATTTTCCAACCATTAACAATCACGAGAAGATTCCTCTCTTAAGACCATTTTCTAATTTACCTCTTTGAAGGAAAACGTAGCTACGGCGGCCAAATATGATAAGTGTACTGGTCGGTCGCTCCTCAGAGTGTTAGTTCTCAAACCCGAGGTTGTGGTGTGCACTCAGAAATGAGATCCCGCTCTTTAGGGAAAGGTTACGGGGATGGGCGACTCCATTTCATCGAAAAAGTAATATGTTGCTTAACTGTGCCTTAGGATGAAACATACTGCAGCAAATCTACTTCTGTGTCACACTGTCTAAACTATAACATAAGACTCTTTCGACAGTGGTTACAGTCCACTGACACTGCAGAACAGTATTTGTGACCGGTGTTCTACGCAACTGAAACCCCATTTCAGCACATAAACAAATACTAGAATCAATGCAGGCTGATAGAAATTATTACTAATCCAGGAAAATATTCTAGTCTTCGCAGGATAAATTTACAATTAATTACAGCTACTTTGGTTCTATTCTTATTGTGTGCGTACGCACGCACCTACCATTGGAACTTTTCATTGACACAATCCTTCCGGCCGCACTATGGCCCTGGGGTCGACTCAGCCTCTAACAGAAATGAGTACCAGGAATACTTCTTGAGGGGTAAAGGCGGCCGGTGCGTATGGCTGACAACCTTACCACCTTCATGTGCCGACTGTTTGGAAATTTGGGAGCCTCAACCTCCTGGAACCCTAAGGGCCTGTCCAGGCCTGCAATGGGATTGCTTTATACACATTTACAGAGGTGTTAAAAGAGTTCTTCAAAATGCCCCAGTACATCACGCGGTTCATCACTCAAGAGAAGTTCGCCGAATATTTCATTTGGGTTCTTCAGAACCGGTCTAATTTAATTCGCCCATGAGTGTACCGAACGTACCATCGCAAGCGTCTGCATACAAATCACAAATTTTGCTGCGAGTGCAACGATCCTTCATTTCTTTTTAGCCAGTAGTGACACCTAATATTATTTAGTCCACTAAAGTACGAACTAGCAGCAACCCCAATAATTCTTCATCAGTCCAACCTGGTCTATAGTATGAAGCCGTACTTCGTTACGTGGGGAATGACCTCGATAACAAAGGGTGGCAATTTGTCAGTGAACAAAAGCAAACAGGATGCTGAAAGCCATACTTATGCAAACAGGACAGCAATGAAACATAGTCGGGAAAGCACATACCCACTGTCACGTATTTGAAAGTCACAGCCGTCAGGAATCGGGGGAAACAGGCAAATAACAGAAGAGAAATGCAAATCCAAGCATCTGTAATGCGTCATAACACACTTCATGCCTCGTTCAAACACTACCCAATTAATTATAATGGATGTTCCAAATTTTGGTACATTTGTTTGTTTAGAATGATCACGGTCTTCTGAGACGTGACGCCATACGGTCTGTAGATATGTACCGACGTTTCGGATTTCCGCCAAAAGTTGGTACATTTCTATCAGTTTTTAGGTTTTCACAGCGATGTAGTTGGGGTCGGGGGTTCTTCTAGGAGGGAATCCCAGTGAATGCCATTATTATTCTGGCTGTTGCTTAAGTCATTATCTCTCTGCCTCTTTATGTTAGATATACAAAATATC
This sequence comes from Coptotermes formosanus, assembly GCA_013340265.1. Lineage (NCBI taxonomy): Eukaryota > Metazoa > Arthropoda > Insecta > Blattodea > Rhinotermitidae > Coptotermes > Coptotermes formosanus. Next base: position 848,292 of record BLKM01000460.1, on the reverse strand, counting down.
TTCGAATTCCTACCTCTGTGCCTTCATACGTTAAATGTTGTTTACACAGGTAAAGGCACAGATATACAAAATATATGCGAACTCCCATCTCTCTGCCGTGACACATTCGATCTGGTTTACATAGCTAAAGGCACGGATATACAAAATGCCTTGAAACTCCTATCTGTCTCTGCCTTCGAACGTTAAATATCGTTTACACAGGTAAAGGCACAGATATACAAAATATATGCGAACTCCCATCTCTCTGCCGCGACACATTCGATGTGGTTTACATAGTTAAAGGCACGGATATACAAAAGTCTTGAAACTCCTATCTGTCTCTGCCTTCGAACGTTAAATGTGGTTTACATAGTTAAAGGCACGGATATACAAAAGTCTTGAAACTCCTATCTGTCTCTGCCTTCGAACGTTAAATGTGGTTTACATAGGTAAAGGCACGGATATACAGAATTTCTGCGCACTCCTATTTTTCTGCCCCCATATGTTCAATTTGATTCACATAGGTAAAGGTACAATATGTTAAACTGCTTTATGGCTTCAAGTGCAATACAATACCTCGCTGTCAGATAACATTCTGACGCATTCTTTCATTCCATATTGCAGAACTGCAGTTAAGTAAAAGAAAATATTATTTTCTTATAAGACAGTAACTGATGTAAGAACCTCGCTGCAGGTATGTACATCAGCGGGTGTGGCTAGTATAATTCTGTTTTTGCTTTTGTTTAAATATGTTACTTTGAAACTTCGCAGGTTCGCTCAACTATACGTGCGTAGCAGAGTATGACAAATTACGATGAAAATGTAACTTAATTGGGGCCAATATGGACCAACATTTTAGCATTCCCTGTGGAAATAGATTTTCGGACTAAACCCACTTTCAGTAACATGCCTCGTCCATTATAATGGAGTTTTCAGAAAGGTCAGCCAAAGCATCGTATCGGTTTTGATGAACCCAAATCAAGGTCGATAATTGCAAAACAAAGCGCGATACACGATGGATGTGTATATCAGACATGTGAACACTCACGGCACGTTATTCGTTCACGAGCTGTAGACAAGTTATGTCTGCCTATAGACAGTGTGATAAGGAGTTTAAATACTGGAATGCGTAAGACATGTGCGTTCTGAAGGATTTTCACACGTACAAGCCGGAAGGCCGAAACAGACCTGATTTCAATCAAAGCCATTTCCATCGACTCGAGATTTTCATTCACTTTTTACTCCTTCTAGAGTCTCTGAAATCTGAATAAAAATACAGGGTGGCCACAAAGTCAGTTAATCGAAAAACATTTTCTCATTTTAAGAGAAATGTTCAGGTTTAAGCCTGTTAACACTGGTATGAGTCAGGTGCACGCGTTGTTTCTAATTCAGTTAATGCAGTTATATAATTTTTGTAGATGGAATAAGTGCTCAAAAAATTTAAAGCGTGAACTTTAGATTGTAACTTATATCTTTTACGCCTGTTTGGCATTCACAAAATTCATATTGTCTTTTTTGTGTTAATACACTGTCGGTTGTTCCCTTGTATTTGGATGTCTACACGTTGTGGCGTCAAATGGTGAAGTAAACAGGCCTTATTGAACCAGATAGCTGTGTTCGTCTTTAAAAGCTTTTCTTCAGTGTTCTATATTCGTATATATGTTGTGCCTGTTTGACACTCACGAACTTCGTATTATAATACATATTATTGCGAAATTTAAAGCGTCGTATTTTAGTGCACACTTTAGTAACCAGTTAACCGTCTTTTAGGCCACACTACAGAGCTTTGACGCGGTTAAATCTGCATTTTTCATTCTCCAATTTAATGAAAATAATATCGTAGTCTTTAACGAAAGAAATGAAAATAGAAAATAAGACACAGCGCGAGACAGAAACAAAGAAAAAAATCAGAGCAAGACTGAAAAACAAAGCATGGTAAGAAAGGAAAACAGACATCAAAAGGAACCCAAGAAACTCAAAAAGGAAAAACGGAACAAGGGAACTTAGTGCATTACGATCGAAAATGACAAAAAAAAAAAAAAACAAATGAAACACTAATGTGTAGCATGTTATGATGTAGCGCAGTTTGGTGAATTGGAAGTAATTTTTCGGGGAAAAGTGCTGCTTTCATGTGTAAGGTAGACAATGCACATCCCGCAACGCAATATTGACAGTCACTTCAAACCTCACAAGCAAAAGAACTGTGCAACGCCGTTATGCCCACTTAGGCAGCACAGTAACAATGGCGGCGCAGTCTGTTATCTAGCCTGCGCGGTTACAGGCTGAACGAATATTGGGTTCGCGAGTTATATTATATTTTAAGTTACGTTTGATCAAACGCCTTTTCCTGTCACCGGAAATCATTACATCACCACAACTCCCATACTTAGCGCGGTCCGCTGCATGTTCCCATATGATATAATTATTGCTGAAACATACCGTAAGATGATTTCCAAAACTAAAGATCTCCAGGAAACTGCGGAAGGAAAATAGTACATCAGTCGCTATAAACTCCATCAAGGCGTATAAGGGGAGTGGCGGCAGAGCTCCATCATTATTAAACTCGGCACTAGATGGAGTTGAGTAGTCAGCTTCACGCCCCGACCGCTTTAATTCGGGAACACATTCTGGTAAACGGTTCTGAAGAGGAAAAGCGGTAGATATGACTGTTTGGTCTCCAGATGTCAGTTCATTTTCATGAGTCCACTAAGCAGATTTTTGTTTGTACCTGACAGCGGAGACATGACAAGATTCAAAGCCTTCTGAGATGTTACGCTGTCATTCATAGTCACGCAGTCTGCCCTACGACAGGTCCATAGACTTTACCAAAGCGAGTTCTCCAAAGGGTGCGATCTAGTGCTTGCTCTTTCAATTTACAGTACCTTCTCGTTTCCTTAAGGTCATCCATTAGCTGCTTACATCTTATTCCTCATCTTCCCGTCACTTCTATCCTTCCCTCTATCTTCCTTCAACAACGTGTTTTGGAAAGCAGTTCTTCCGACACCACAGTCGGGCAAGCGGTTACTAATGTTGCCGATGAATGTGCGGCCTCCACCTTTAAACCAGAAGACCTTACTGTCAGAACCAGGAAAAACCACACTTCACACCTTTATAATTTCGAAAATCTCAAACCCCTTTATTACCTTCTGTGATGTGAGGGCGTGAATTCCGGTAGCAATTTATGGACTGCCCCACAAAAGCCGGTAAATTTCTATATGAATATGCGGGCAACGTGCTTCTCCGAAACGTCGGAAAATTTATGCCAGATCACACGATAACCATTACATTTACCGCAAGACGACGACTACTACACTACTACTACTACTACTACTACTACTACTACTACTACTGCTGCTGCTGCTGCTGCTGCTGCTACTACGAAGTCCAATTACAGGTCCTAGTCTCCTAACATCAAAATACATCCTTTAGTGTCGTTCGACGATAAATAACTGATAGGGCTGACACAGCATTCTTAAAACAACACACAATCCACCCCTCCTGTATCAGCTAAACTGATACAGGAGGGGTCACCGCGCTGGTATTTCTATCAGCCCTTCTTCTAGTGAAGTTACACATTATTAATGGGATCGTGCATTTTCCAGAATATCTGATATCTTTTTTCCCTTTTTGTTTACGAAGTTTAATTGGACCGGGCCACGAGACAGTCGCACCGAGCAATGACCTTGCTACTGTGTCCGCTTTGTCAGTCGTGAGATTAGGGATGTGACAGGGGCTCAATACACACGACGAGCTGAACTTGATACAGGGCTAAGGGATGAACGACGCACACACTGTCACCCTGCGAAATTCAATCTACTTCAGCATAGCGACGGCATTTTGCTGCGCTGTCTCTAAGTGCGGCTTCAGTGCCGCCGGGTCCCTCTCTAATACTCTCAGCTTCTCCAAAATCTGTAACAAGGTATCGGTCAGCAGCACGCAGCCTGTTTTAACCGTAGGCCACTCCTACACAAGTGACGTGGCCATGAGCCACTAAGGTTACTTTTTAAAACATAATATTAACCCTTTAAAGACGAAGCGTATATGTTTTATATAAGGACTCAGTGCGTACCGCGCTGTAAACACCCTCCACTTCGGTTATAAAAACCAGTCTCTTAATCTTTTAAAGCCTAGCGTTAAATTTACGTACCACGAGGTTTAAAGTTAAAAAATTCTACGTGGTGCCCACATTGCCTTTTTGTGTTTTGTACGGATCTCAGAACAAACAGCAACTTTTGCCTTATAAAACATTAAGAAATTGG
>BLKM01000460.1:807550-843666 GCA_013340265.1 Coptotermes formosanus | reverse complement strand
TGTGTTTTGTACGGATCTCAGAACAAACAGCAACTTTTGCCTTATAAAACATTAAGAAATTGGTTTTTATAACCGAAGTGGAGAGTGTTTACAGCGCGGTACGCACTGAGTCCTTCTATAAAGCAGATACGCTTCGTCTTTAAAGGGTTAATGTTTTATAAGGCAAAAGTTGCTGTTTGTTCTGAGATCCGTACAAAACACATAAACGCAATGTGGGCACCACGTAGAATTTTTAATGTTAAACCTGGTTGTATGTAAAGTTACTGCTAGGCTTTAAAATGTTAATATACCGACATATCGAATTGTATTCGTTTTATTCATATTTGTATTAGATTAGGATAAAGTGTGTAGCCTCTTTAAGAAGTAATACTGGTTCGTTTACGTCCGTTCCCGATGGAATGTGTACGATGCTGACGCACAGGAAGGAGCTGAAGGGAGTCTTAACTTCGGCCGCTGAAGAACCCCGCTAAACTGGCGTACGGGCTTACTACGTACGTGAGGTGGCGAGGGCAAGGAATCGTTTTGTTTCCACCGCCAATCCGATATCACTGTCGCTGTACAAGAGACTCGGTCATAGCCTGCCGGTTGAAAGTTTCACCGGTAAAAACTAAACCATTTTCATTTTCTGACTTGTGACATGTTGGTGAACATCACCGTTTCAGGCGAATATACTGCGATTAGTATAGCTACGCAGGATCTAAAGAAATAAAACATATTTATTTCTATCCTGAAGATGGAGGCAGAATATTCCTCCGGAAAGATTGGTATCCACTTGCAAATATATACAGTGTCATAATCCACGAAGCCATAACATGTAAAATCATTTGGTGTGGAAATGTGAAAACATGTGCTTCCGGATGTTTGAGCTCAGTGTGATACGGAGAATGCAACGACATGAGGAAGGAAGCGGTAGAGATTCGAAACAGTGCCGGACGTAAATCGCTTTCTGCGCCACTAACGCTACTGTTAGGTCCTACAGATACCAGATGGAACACAGGAATGGAGATAATTGAATGGAAGGATGCACAAATTTTCCAAAAATCTAGGTACCACCTCACAATTTTAGGCGCCAAAAAGCCAATATGAAGCGACTCCCGCCCTGACTACCCACACACATTATGCGCCACCGTAAAAAATGTATTTGCAACGGCGACCTGGCACCTGCGATTTGTGAATCACTGTATGTACATAAACCTAAATAAGGCGCAATAGTTAAAGTGTAATATGAGAAGGTAATTACACAGTTCTTTTGCTAACAGCATGCAGTTCATTAAGATCTACTCCAGCCAGCCAGCCAGCCAGCCAGGTCTCTATACGGCTAACGAACATAGCGAAGTTCACTGTGAATAAACGCAAATAATTAGTCAGACTGAAAGGTCATTTCTACTGGAGGACTCAAGTCGCGGTGTATGTGACACTGTGTCGCTGGGTCAGGGCTCCTGGCATTTTGAAGGGCAGTAGTGACGTCATCTTCAAGATCCGATTACCCTTCAAGGTGAAAACAGTACGATTCTTCTGAAACGTCGGGAATTACTCCCCCAATAAGAGCGTCACATCCCAGAAGACTCGAATCTCAAAAAGACCGCTGTGAGAACCTCAAATCTCTCACTTTTAATTACTCGTATTTTTTGTTTCGTTTCAAATTTGTCGCTCAGCTTTTGACATTGATATTCCGGGCTAGTACAGGAACGACTGACAGATAGATAGATACGTGTAATAATACCGTATTCGAAACTTTAACAGCCACTTGCAAAAGTGTTCCGTATACCACAGCACTGGCAGAAAAATGGAAATTGATAACTGCGGAGGGACGGTTAATCCCATAACGCGACCTGCGCCACAATATTTACAGTTCAATAAACATTCGTACCAAAACATGACAACATGTACCGTGCATGAGTACAATTCAATGAAACAAAACTGTGAATGAGAAAAACGATTAGTAGGATGCAAAACAATACTCCTGGTGCAGTGGTTTAGTCGAAAAGTCAACATACAAGGACTAGTTTATAAACCCAATATATGTACATACAGCCCGGAAAGGATGTAATGTAAAACGACGTTTAATTTTTTCTGTCGGTTTTGCTAATGGAAAACCGCACTGCCCCCCCCCCCCCCCACACACACACACACTTGCTCTTATAAACATTTTACACAAGGAACCTTGGTTCGTGAATAACAGCCGCGTTCACTCGCCTGTGCGGTGTGGATTCAAAGAAACGTACAGCAGTGCTAACACAAAGCAAGCGCCTTGCTTCAAGAGGCCGTTAGGACAGAATGATATAAAATAATACACGGTCATTCTGTTGCTGAGGGCCTAGATTCACGCGTCTTTTTTGTGTCCAAATATCAGCTGTACCAGCTTACTGCCGTCATTAAATTTATATCTACTTAACCGTACCAAATTCAACAGTCTTCAAAATTACGGTTGGTAAGTAATATTACACCGATCCCAGTGGCCGCGCGGTCTAAGGCGTAGGTCTGCGACCGAGCGCTTGCTGGGATCGTGGGTTCGAATCCCACCGGGGCATGGATGTTTGTCTCTTGTGAGTGTTCGTGTTGTCAGGTACAAGTCTCTGCGACGGGCCGATCCCTCGTCCAGAGGAGTCCTACCGACTGTGGTGTGTGTCTGAGTGTGATCAAGTGCAAATAAACAACCTCGACACCTGCTGTGAACAAGCAGGTAGACGAGGGAAGGACTGCGAAACGAAGCAATGACATTACGATAAACGGGTTGTATCCGCGAAAATAATTTGCACGTAAAAAATAGTAAAATATTCAATCAACAAACATTACAGCATATTAATCTTAATAAACATAAAAAATTGTACTTGTTAATGCTTGATGCTGCCTAATTTTTTTTTCGGATATCAACGTGTCATAAGCAACGTGTAAACAAACAACAGAACGTTGAAATCGACAGTACTGCCCCAAGCGGAGGCCAGCGTAAAAACCGGACCTGCATAAACTTCGCTGACGAGAAGAATCCGGGGCTCGGGCACATAGGCCGGTGGGGAATGGAAGGGGAACACAGCAGGAGGAAGAGAGGGGGGTAAGCCCCGAGAGCTGTTATCCCCACCATTCATGTGACTGCTCTCCGTTGCTTAAGTATAGGAGACTAATGATGTTACTAGTTAAAAGATACATTTGCCATTCTGCTTAATCAAGCCCCGAGTCCCTGACAGACGTGGAGTTTGGGGTATATCTGCGTCATATTCCGCCCATATTACCCCCCCCCCCCCGGGGAAGGGGCCCCCGGTACCTACTGGGTATGAGGATGGGTGTCCACATGATTCGGTCTGCCGCTACGGTATGGACAGAAATATCTGTCCATATCAGAGACTAAGGTCATTTCGGCCTGCCACCTGGAAACTGCATCTTCCTATTGTCAGGGGTCTCTAAAGTGCATCGTTAGCTTCGCGTTTTATCTGCGAGAACTGTTCTGCTACATTTACCGTTATTCAGACTGGTGTGTACTGTAATCGCTGCAATCTCGCGACTGCAGAACTTTACGTTCGCATTTACAGTGATTATCTGATAAGAGCGCTACATTCTTCCGTCAGAAATAGGGCTTGCTATGTCACAAGCAGGTGAAGCCAGGGCCTTTAAAATCTCGACGGAAATAACATCACTACAGTGACTGACACAGCTCACAAAGGCCGTTTTAACTGCGAGGTAAGCGACAATTCACGTAAGTTTAACCCTTAAATGTTGCTTTTTGGATTGTGAACTTTCTTGTTTACGAACAGAGCGGTGAATGCGTTTCGAGGAGCAGAATAATATGAACCATCAACATGATGCATATCAGATTGTCTCTGGCAGGAGACATGGACATTAAATGGGTTGGTTTTATTTTTCAAAGCTTTTATCCGTATGGCTTAATGCAAAAAAGCTGTTTTTGCTTCCACAGAGCCCGCAGCGTAAACTGGAGTGTGAAGGAAAAAAATACCGCAAAGAGAAATTGAGGGGGCATTCAATAAAAAAGTTCAGATATAAAAACACACATTTTTTTTTTCCACGGTCACAATTCGAAATGAATTGTGTAGACCCATTACGTTTGACAGAATTCTTGTTAACTCTGAGAAGAATCGTTTTTATTTCCAGTATAAAACAAGAGACACAACGTCAGGTGACATACTGACAGACAATTACTCTTCCAAGCGTCGTTTATTTTTTAATACAATAATCATACAGCACTGTCCAACAGACCGCTACATGTAAGTGACTGCACACATTATTTGTGGAGGAAAATAAAGGTAAGCAGTTCTAAAATTTCAGTGTCTACACCAATTAATAATAAAGATTTATCGATTTCTGTACTGGTTATAATTGCAGTGAATAAACAGGAATAAGCTACCGACGAGAAAATTAATCGAAATTCAAATAAAATCAATTACTAAGTCCCTATTTCTGAGCCACCAGTAATAGACGCTATTACAGGTCTTTCTAACGGACCCACCAGATTGCAACACCGTTCCGTTTTCACTTGAAGACGTAAACAGACCCACATTTGTAAACGCTGTGGTTTAATGAGGCTAAGTCGTCGGCCAATGTCCAAATAACGACAGTAATATATAGCCGTCAGCGAAACTTAAATTCGTACACGCCTGTTGGCCTCAAGGCTTACGGGAGAAGTTTTATCTGTTTTCCAGCTTCATGCAATGTACAACATGTGAACAACGACAAGGAGGTTGAACTGAATTTTTCACAGCCGTAATTCGAGTATGTTCCATGTAAATTACGCTTGACCTGTGCGCAGTTCTATTGGAATTCATCTTACAGAGATTACAGAGTGAAACATGAGGCAAGTGTGTTGCTGGGCACAGCGAGTGTAACAAGCCTTATGTGTAACTCACGCGAAATTCATGGAAACGCGTTTATGTGAAGTAACGCTTCTATCTGGGACGATAGCGGTGGCAGCGCCGTCTAAGGGGCCCGTTTGATGACGCTCCCTCCCTGGGATTGCGGGTTCGAATCCCGCCGGAAGCATGGATGTCTGTCTCTTGTGAGTGTTGTGTGTTGTCAGGTAGAGGTCTCTGCGACGGGCCGATCACTCGTATAGGGGAGTCCTACCGAGTATGGTGTGTGTGTGATCGTGAAGCAATGAGGAGGTCCTGACCCACTGGGAGCTGTTGCGTAATGGCGGCGGCGGGGGGGGGGGGTCTCTGAACACATACCTTATTAAGCTTCATATTTCAGTTCAATAATTCACACTTTAGTGTCACAAAAATGTAAATTTATCATGGTCATACACGCAACGAAAGCACACAGGGGAGTACAACCATTCTTAAACTCGGCACTAGGTGGATGCGAGCAGTAGACTTCATGCCCTGGCCCTGGGGGCCACCATATTTTTGTACTTAAATATAAAGCGTGACACTGGAAAGACTGGATGACAGTAGGGATGTTTCTAGCAATGCTGCATACTAACGAATATATTTGCCTTATGTTTTATTTATTTTGTATAATTTTTATCCTTCTTTATATTTAGAATTTTTATTAAGGCCGCGTACCAGTAAACAATGGTTGGCCTACCAGTAGTGGTAAGCCTACGTACCACAGTTTGATAAACCATGGCTTACAGTAAACAATATGTATTCTAAAGACAAAGGCTGCGGGCCACATACACGAAGATTATAACCTGGTGCCTCCGAAACTGCTTTTGGGCGCCGGCCAAACATTTATTATATTTATAAAAATTCGTCAAAATATTTGTTGCTGATGACAAAACTGAATCCCTGTGCAGTTCAAGGAGTTTTAAATGTCTATTTATAATTTCTTTAAAGACTGCAGAATCCCAGGTTGTGTAGCAGGGCTGCCCACAACACGCCTCGCGTATTTCACCGTCATACGCAAATGAGGCTGACCGTGCAAGGCGTTTCAAAAGACTTTATATAGAAAGAAGACGCATAGGTGACTGACATTAACCCTTTAAAGACGAAGTGTATCTGTTTATATAAGGACTCAGTGCGTACCGCGCTGTAAACACTCTCCACTTCGGTTATAAAAACCAGCCTCTTATAAGGCAAAAGTTGCTGTTTGTTCTGAGATCCGTACAAAACACATAAACGCAATGTGGGCACCACGTAGAATTTTTTAATGTTAAACCTGGTGGTATGTAAAGTTACCGCTAGGCTTTAAAAGGTTAAAGACGAAGCGTATCTGTTTTACATAAGGACTCAACTCGTACCGCGCTGTAAACACTCTCCACTTCGGTTATAAGAACCAGTCTCTTAATGTTTTATAAGGCAAAAGTTGCTGTTTGTTCTGAGATCCGTACAAAACACATAAACGCAATGTGGGCACCACGTAGAATTTTTTAATGTTAAACCTGGTGGTATGTAAAGTTGCCGCTAGTCTTTAAAAGGTTAACATACTGTACGCACATGAACGAAATACGAGCCATAAAATGACGGGAAAATCTCTTATTTCCTGCATGCATGGTTTTGCCTAAGTCGCCGCCTGAATTTCAGATATCGAAGTTCGTTTAGCTGGACACCCTTACTCTAGAGCGTCAAACAGTGGAATGATAAGCTAAGAATGGGTTAGAAAGGATGCGGAGAGCCATGGTTGTAGCGTTATTAGAATACTTTTCTGAAGGAACTGAGAAAAACCATGGAAAATTGTCAGTCATGTTAGCCGATATTCCGGCCGAGATATGAACTCAGCACCGCCCAAAACAGCAGTCAGACGCAATGCCATTTCATATATATATATATATATATATATATATATATATAAGAACTCAGCTCCTGCCGCACAGAAAGTCTATCCATCACCAATACAAAAACAGCCAGGTTAATGCTTTTCAACAAATCACTGTTCTCTATGAGAACTACACTAAACATATAATGCGCCATATATAAAATGCTGAATTCATTTAATGTTAAAATAGGTGGTACTTATGGTAACCACTGTGCTGTAGAAGTTAACAGACAAAACGCATTTGCCCAAAGTTAGCAAATTAAATCCAGACGATAACACTATGCTGCTGATATCATCTACAGAGGGCAAGGAACCGCTGACTGGACCGGATCAAACGGCGCAATGAGGGCCTTGTTATCAAACGCTCTCGTAAGGTTCCTACGGGGTAGAAGTAAGGCTGGTGTGGAATTTGCAGCCCCAGAATTTTTCGCTGGCGGGGGGGGGGGGGGGCGGACCTTGAGGCTATATATAATTTACGGTTGATTTTCAAAATTATGTTCTGAAAATCATGTTTTAAGTACAACATAACACTGTTTACAACTGAATTTATACACATACAAATGTAACTACGCGTTGCATTACTCAATCACAGTGTCCTATCTTCTTGCTTTTTTTAATTCTATTAATTTATTTTTCAAAACTCTAATGTATTAGGCATCAGCCGCTTTCAGTGCCTGATTTTGGCTGTAGGGTAAACTACGTAAAACTTTTTATATCATAATATCTACAAAATCTGTGTTTTTTAAATTTCGGTTTTGGGGGGTTTGGGTGAGGGACGCAGCCCGGTAACCCCCATCCTTGGGTGCGCCCCTGCCTTGAATAAGTTCAACACAGAGAAGTAATAGATGTGAGTGCCGTGTGAAGGTCACCAATGTTCGGAACACACCCTCCTTCATGAGTCTGTTAGCGAGATTATCTTTTTGTATACAAAGATCTTCAGGTATTATTCACCCTGATGAATTACCACTGCGACCGACAGTAAAAGCACGTGTTGGGTAGACGTGCAAACCCAACAGAAGAGACATCAGGACGTATCTAACTGAATGAAATTAAGGTGTGGCTGCACAAGGTGTCCACATTGTTAAAGTCTGCACGACAAGTTTGTTGCCAAGCGGTGAGCCTGCTAATAAGCAAGGCAACAGCATGCAAGACGACTGGGAAAATGTAAGCCTAATGTTGTTCGAAATGCGACGAAACGTCAAAAAATTATTTTGATTCGGGACAGGACTTCCTTCGATACTTGTGCTCCAATTTATAAAGTAACTGTCACTGTGATTATCAGCATTGTAATGTTACAAGAAAGTGAACTGTAATGACTTCTTGTGTGCATTCTGCATTACACTGGGCAAGAAACTAAAACGCATTATTTATTTGTCGGTCTGTCTCTCGTTTTATAGCACAACAAATTAATCTCAGTTACAAATAGAGGCAAAAGCTGGAACCTATAAAGAGCAGCATTACACTAAATATTGCAGTGTCAACCTTCCACGAAAAAGAAGCCCCTAGATTATTACCATCATCATCATCATCATCATCAGCAGCAGCAGCAGCAGGGGAGCACAAGTCCCGGGCGTCAGGTCGCTGTGACGACTCGATTTTGTATGGTGACGCTTAACATTTGTGGATTCTCAGTACAGAACTTGCTGCGTGTGACCCGTCTGGTGCCCAGAATTTTGAGGTACTTCGTAGGTTTTCGAAAAATTTGTGCACCCCTGATTATTAGCGTTACTGCCCGTAAAAACAGCGGACGGACAAATAAAATGTAAAAAATGGACTTTTATTTGCGATCAAAGACATGAAAAACGGAAAGAATAACGAAGGTCCTTTAATGCACATTCACTTAAAGAATTAGATGACACAACTGCACCAGTAGTATTGTTCTGCTACACTACTTGTGATTACTTCAACATTTTATTTACAACTTACATTGCTCCGTGTTCGAAATGTGCGAGACACCGTAGCGCAGTAGGAAATACAACTACGAAAGCTAAAGCCAGTATCAGAGACGATGTCCTACTGCGCATGCGCGAATAGGCCGACCTTCCTTTCACACTGTTTCAGTGACTTCATTCACAAACCAAGTGTTTCATTTTATATGCTTCTGAGACACAGCTAAATTACTTTAGATTAATAATGCCATTCTGTCCACCTGTCTTTACAGGTTTTATTACATTTCGAAGACGTTCAAATTCGCGTTTCGGTAGCGTACTTTAACCGCATTTTAACTGCAATGCAGATACGTAATGGCGGTTCTCATTTCTCGTTGACTTTCCACACATTCCAAGATTATGCGAGTTTCCTATCGTATCATTATCATTTATAGCCGTTAAAATTTCAATATTTTAGAAAATCATTTCTCAAATTGAGACCCCCGGCTCTCCAAAGGGACGCAAAGGTTTTTCCAGACTTGGAAGTCTGAAAATTGTCTGATAGAAAGGATTCTGAATTAAGTTTAATCCTAAAAGACCAAATTAAACCACAGACATAAAATTTAATACAGCGAGTTAATTAGAACAAACCAACAATTATGCACAAAATTCACAAGGTTATATTAACCCTTTAAAGACGAAGCGTATCTGTTTTATATAAGGACTCAGTGCGTACCGCGCTGTAAACACTCTCCACTTCGGTTATAAAAACCAGTCTCTTAATGTTTTATAAAGCAAAAGTTGCTGTTTGTTCTGAGATCCGTACAAAACACATAAACGCAATGTGGGCACCACGTAGAATTTTTTAATGTTAAACCTGGTGGTACGTAAAGTTACCGCTAGGCTTTAAAAGGTTAACATTGATATTACCCTACATGTTTCAATGGACATGCCATCACCTTCAGGGGATACAAAGTGTTACGGGTACCAAAGCATCAAGCAGTGTAAATCCCCTGAAGATGACGGCATGCCCATTGAAACATGTAGGGATAATGTCAATGTTAATATAACTTTGTGAATTTTGTGCATAATTGTTGCTTTGTTATAATTAACTTATAAATACGCACGGTACACAACATATAAAATTAATAGAGCGAATAATCACACACGCTGATAAGTTGTCTGAGGTTTATAAGTGCGAGACTTGAGGTTCTCACAGCAGTGTCGCTGAAGATTCAGTTCTTCTGGAAAGCCAAAGCGTGTCAATAGGCGAGCAGTGCCCGACGTTTCCGAGAACCGTAATGCCTTCACCTTCACGGTCACGCAGACCCCAAACATAGATCCATTAAAATCCTTCGATACGTCGGCAAGTGTTCGCCAAGCAAACGAGTGTTTTTATTGTAACTACGTTTGAACCTGCTAAATGACACCTAAATTCACTGTTTCTGGCTGAATTGTTGAAACGGATTTTTATTTACTAAAAGGAAGCCTGAGACAAAAAGTTTGGGAACTAAACTATTAGAAAACAAAAAACATTTACTCTAAATTCAAAAGCACTTCTTTGTTTCTGTAGTATACTAAAGCCAGTTTTTTACGTCCTGAACAATACAGTTAGACGACCCAGGCATGTAAAAAGGACTAGAGATTGGGGGAAAAAAAAGAGTGTTTTAGATAGGAAAAAAATTCCAAGAATTACTTGAGCAAGCCAAAACCCATCCAGAGTTGTAAAGCTTAAAAAGAAGAAAAAGAACAATACAGTATCCTGTAATTATGCAAACTGTAAAGAGTGACAAGCTTTGCGATTTACTACAGAACAATCCAATAACGCGGGTTATAAAAGTCGAATTGGTTACACTAATGCCAGCGGATTAGCTCTACTTTTGACAGAATTTTGTGTGTCAACGAGTCACATGTACAAATCCGAAGGGCAGTGAGAGACAAAGCAGCCCCACATTAGCACTATGCTGTCACACGAACATACAACATTACAAGGGCAGCAAATTGCTTCAGTGGAGGATAATCAAGACAAAGAAATAAATGTGTGAACATACAACAGAGCACAGCGAACTGACATGTTCACTCTATTTACATGTACTTTACACATTTATTCAATTCAAATTGTCATTATTCAATCAGCACAGCTAATATTTATTTGTAATTTACAATTTCCATTACCTGGTGTGAAAAATTTCGTTCCCAGTGTAGTAGTGTTCGTTTTAAATCGTATGAGATTAGATCACAAATGTTTACGCAATATTTCGCACAGTAAATTCTATAACAAATTTCGATTAAAACTGGAAGGCAAGCAGGAGTTTTAGGCATAAACGTTAAAGTTAAATTTTATTTGTGTATGCGTGAGCGAGTCATTATTACGCGACAATCCAGTTTATGGTTTGGTATTGAAATGAAATATAGAAATATTATTCTTTCAGTAACTGTCACTAGTCTCTTCCCGTTGGCTCGCCTAACTTACAAAACTTCGTGCAGTGAAAAGGTGTTGGTTAGGCTACATATGCAAGCCGATGGTAGACACTTCCAACACCTTCTTTAAACACGGGTAAAAAAAGGAATACACTCTCAGTGATCTACTATTTCTTCGGCCAGGTTTCGTATCTCACACAAAAAAACAGACGATGCTCAACTGTTTTTCCGTGTCAGCGCGGACCTCAGAGAGATCGGAGTGAAGACAAAGTCACTCGCTCACTCACTCACTCACACACTCACTCACTCACTCACTCACTCACTCACTCACTCACTCACTCACTCACACAAAACGGGATTTTATATACATGGAAGCAAGAGCAGAAACATACACGCCACGCTTTACAATTCCCTGTATTCAGATACCAGGACGATCTGAAAACATTTCGAGCATTATCCATGGAAGAATTGTTCTTTCAGCGCGCATTCGCTATTTTCTCATTACGATTAAACATTTTCTTTGCTATTCAGCGAACCTTTCTAGCTTTTGCGACCACCCTGAAAGCGATTCAGTGAAAAGATAAAAGGAAAACGTTAGCAGATATCTTGTGCATGCATGTTGTACAAGACAGTTCTTTGTAGATTAAAATGAAGCATGTATCGGCTACGAAGACAAATACAAAACACAGAGAGGTTGTATTTCTTTTTCAATAAATTCCTTCAAGTTACAGACGGGTATAGAAATCCAGACAGAATATCAAATAAGCAGAGAATTAGTAATTCCGGGTATACGCATTTAACAGGGCTACATACAGCGGAAATAGCAAAAGATCTCAGCTAAGTGTAGAATACATGGCGTGTTACCGAGACTGTTATTATTTGATTAACCCTTTAAAGACGAAGCGTATCTGTTTTATATAAGGACTCAGTGCGTACCGCGCTGTAAACACTCTTCACTTCGGTTATAAAAACCAGTCTCTTAATGTTTTATAAGGCGAAAGTTGCTGTTTGTTCTGAGATCCGTACAAAACACATAAACGCAATGTGGGCACCACGTAGAGTTTTTTAGTGTTAAACCTGGTGGTACGTAAAGTTACCGCTAGGCTTTAAAAGGTTAAATGGGACTTTATTTTGGAAGCAACTAAAATGACTCACAGGTTGTAATGATAACACAGCAGGCTTCATAACAGGAGATTGTTAAAAACATTTATATTTCTATTGTAGAAAAACAGATCGTACAAACAGTAACGTATCATTTTACGCCATTTGTGTTGATACAGAGTTATTTTCAAATTCAGCTTGAAGAATTTTGCTTCCTTCCAGACTCGTACTAATTCAAAATTAGCTGTCATTACTCCAGTGGACTTTATATACAAAAGAACACCTTGACCAATATGCAAGCTTGCGACAAATAAATATATATTGTTTAAAATAGTCTGACACACTGAACATCTCCCCCTTCCCTCTCAAAAATATTCAACACGAAATAGTCGCCTACTCAGCCCTTATTACACACAGACACACTCGGAATTTGTCGCCTGATGTAGAGGCCTTATTTTTAAATGTCACTTCTGTATTCATAATTGAGAAAGTTAAATATGGAGCCATTGTGTGCTCTGCAGGACGTGCAGATGACAGCAACCAACTCTTGTAAATGTTTAAGCTTACAACGGTTTGCATTTAACGTACATCAAATATTTAATCAAGACTTCAGGGGGGCAGAATCTACAAAGCAGGCCAATGCAGAAGTCTTGTTCCCTCCAGACACCTATTGGTAAAGTTTTATAATAAAAATTACATATACATATTGACACACATGATACGTCCTTAAAAATTTAGTGTGCGTCTCAGGATATGGTGTGTTGGTGAGTCTAATTTTATAGGGTTCTGAAGATGAGGTGTGTGACATTTTAATTAATTAATTTCATGGACTTTTTCCAACGTACGTATTCAGATTTAACACACTACTACGTTTCGGGAACCTGTTCTGTCCTCGAAATGTACTAATGTGCTAAACGTTAACACATGCGTTGGAAAAAGTGCGTAAGATCAATGAATTCATACGCATATTGCGTAGGTCTTGTGAACATGGTAATAAACTATCAGCATCCAGGTAAGAGGAGGTAGCTTCTTACTAGTCGGGAAATGCTTGCTATCATTCGATGCAGAATCTTTTGCCTTCCAGGTTGCTATCCAAAAATACAAATATTAGGGTATACAGCACTATAATTTTACCCGTTGTTTTGTATGGGTGTGAAACTTGGTCTCTGACACTGAGGGAGGAACAAAGGCTGAGGGTGTTCGAGAATAGGGTTCAAGAATAGAGTATATTTGGGCTTAAGAGAGACGAGGTGACAGGGGAGTGGAGAAGACTACATAACGAGGAACTTAATGATCTCTACTCATCACTAAATATTATTCGGGTGATCAAATCGAGAATGAGATGGGCAAGGCACGTAGCACGTATGGGAAAAAATCGGTGCATACAAGATTTTGGTAGGGAGACCTGAGGGAAGGAAACCACTTGGGAGACCCAGGTGTAGATGGGAGGATAATATTAACATGGATCTTCAAGAAGTGGGATGGGGGGACATGAATAGGATTGAGCTGCCTCAGGATAGGGACAGGTAGTGGGCTCTTTTAAATGCGTTAATGAACCTTCGGGTTCCACAAAAGGCCGGGAATTTCTTGACTTGCTGAGGACCTGTCAATTTTTCAAGGACTCTGCTCCATGGAATTAGTCAGCTTCTTACTAGCAAACAATTATTACCTCCTGAGGAATCCGTGGAGTTAAAAAAAATCAGTAGGTGGTGACACTGACAAACTGACAGCGAAATAAAATCTCAGTACAAAAGTCTAAAACAACCTCATCGACTGTAACTGAGTGTTTTCTTTGAAACGGGTACGATAAAAAGAACCGACACTTCCATACGCTATACTTGCCAGTGCTACCCTATCGGAGCCACGACAACAGGAAATTAAATCTGAAACCGGCAAGCTAACTAAATCTCTATTATCAGAAGAAATAGAAATAATGCACAACTGACGGTCAGATTTCTGTATCGCAGATTTCATTCGATTACAACACTAAAACAGTTACATATGCACTGCAAACCGCCTACATTTTACTCTATACCTACGCAAAAATTCACACTAACAAACAAAGACAAACAGTTTTTCTATATTTTTGCGGTTACAAACACCAGAATCATCTGAAGCTCCAGTCCCCGCGCACATTGCCATCTAGTGTCATAACCCGCTAATCAATAAATTCGCCAATCTTTATATTCTAAATTATTTTCAATATCAATGTTAAGGCGCACATTATAGTACCAAAGGTTATCTAATTCTCAAATGTCCTGATAAAATTAAACATCCATAAAATAATTATTTTAGTTTTTGAATGTATTCGTATGTGATGATTTTCACTATATTCATTTCCTGAGTCTGGAATCCATCAAAATGTGTTAGTTAATTTCAGTCACACATTGGTTCAACGGTCATATTTCCATTTGTAACTGAACACAAGATAATTTTAAAAAACCAGCTGATGCCTAACTCACTTTAAAAACTTACAAACGCTGTGAGCGACTGTAACAATTTATTGTTAAGAAAACAACACGCATATAAAAATTAAATTCATGCCGTTGTGTAGGGAAACTCAGACAGTTCGGTATGCGCTCCACACGTCAAGACGGCATTTGACTCTGCGCCAACATTTTATGGACAATGTTTCCAAGGGAAGGCAGCTCCTTACCAGTTTACACACAAGTCCATACTTCGCCCAAGGAAAAACTCTGGCTTGATACATTCTAGGATACCGTAACAAGCTATCCTAACACAATTATTCATCTCAATAAAGTAAAGTTAAGATACAACTAACAAATGGGACATCACCATCAGCACGCGGTCTGTCTTGCGACAGGTCCATAGCGTCTTCCAAAGCGAGTTCTCTACAGAACGTGACCTAGTGTCTCACCTTTCAATTTCCAGTTTCCAGTTTCCTCCCGGTTTTACGGTCATCCAGTAGCTGATTAAGTCTTCTTCTTCGTCTTCTCTTCCTTTTTGTCTTTCCTTTAATATCGGGTTTTACGAGAGAGTTCCTACGCAAGATGTGAGCAATCCAGTTAGTCTTTTGCGTTTTACTGCACGTAGAATGTTCCCTCTTCCTTGACTTTACGCAATATTCCTCATTTTTCACACGATCGATATATGACACAACTCACAACAATTGTGTAAGGAATGAATAATGGAGTTTAGGGGTTCAAGATTTATTCGACAACTTTTATATCTTGTACTTTGACTTGCTTTGTTAACATTATGTTATATGGAATGCATTGTGTGGTGTGGCTACTGGCTGCAATGCATCGCGCTACAAATGATGCTAAATGCGGCATTTCTGACATAGCTGACTTTTCGATATAAGTGAATGCTGTGAGGCGGACGCTGTCTTTCAAATTCCAGTAAACTGAGAGTTACAAGCTTAGAGCTCCTGCTTACAAGATTGTATAGCTGTGATAATTAATACAAATGCATACAGTTTTATATAATTCCTCTTTATATACTTCGTAGATGCAGCCGGAAGATGGCTTAATATTGTCAAGCCGAAACATATCTATGTAATGCAATGTTTATTAATGACCAGCATTTCAAGAATGTCAATGTCGTTTGCAGTATGAAAGGTCTTTTTAACCTTTTAAAGCCTAGCGGTAACTTTACGTACCACCAGGTTTAACATTAAAAAATTCTACGTGGTGCCCACATTGCGTTTATGTGTTTTGTACGGATCTCAGAACAAACAGCAACTTTTGCCTTATAAAACATTAAGAGAGACTGGTTTTTATAACCGAAGTGGAGAGTGTTTACAGCGCGGTACGCACTGAGTCCTTATATAAAACAGACACGCTTCGTCTTTAAAGGGTTAATAAATAGCTGCGTTGACAGCTTTTCGTAATCCTTGTTTACACAAAACGGGATGACACAAATTTAGTTAAATTTACGTAATTACCGATGGTGACTTTTGCAGTTTTGTGTCATGCTGCAGCGTCCGAAGATAAACCGAACGTTTTTCAGCATGATGGAGAGCCACCACAGATGCACAATGACGTGACAACACTCACAAACACTCAGTTGCCTGAGCGGTGAGCACACTTCCGGCACTGCCCGAGCTCCAGATCTGACACCCGTCCGCTTTTTCCTGTGGCGCCTTATAAAAGATGTGAGTTCCGTTCTATAAATATCTGAATGCCTGAACGACCGGCAGGTTCAAATATGAAAAGCGATTTCAAAGACTGAAAAATCTTTGTTGCAAAGGCTTTGACCTAAGTCGAAGAACGTCTTGAAGCAGGCAGTGCAACAAAGGAAGCACGTACTGGAATTGCATAAGGTATGATACAAGGGGGGGGGGGGGCGAAATGAGTTATTCTGTACAAGGGTGTGCGTGTAAATACATATACAATGACTGCCGCCCCCAGAACTCATTCTGCATTTATTAAAATTTAATTTCTAACAAATAAAGAGCGGGTTGTGAGGAAGGCATTAATTGTAGTATATGTATTTACTGTACTCACAACGGTATGCATACTGTAAAGGTGTGCGTTTAACTTTTGTCTGGCTATTACATCCTCACCAATAAATTGTTAATTCTTCGCATTGCATTTAATCATCCTGAATATCATCAAACATCAATCATTATAAATTATTAACTAAACAACTTAGTGACCCATTCTATAAATATTCGTCACTAGTACGTAACGTATTATGTTCAATTTGACCGAATTAATCAAGAAGTGCCCCATCGTCGCCACACTTCTAACTGTTCGCATAAAAAAAAACATTTCATGCATGATATACACGTGCATGCATATTCATGATATTCATTAGGCTCTATACAAAATTCCTCATGCATAGCTCAAACGATTGATTATCACTATTATTAACAGGAAAGCTAAACATGGATTTAAAAGGAACTGCCATGTGACCAGGTTACGGGGTGAACGGCCGGGGTTTTTTCCCGGTAACGGTCGGAGTTTGTTTTGTCATCTCGTCAGTCAATCACCCACCCTCGTGTCGAGTCCGTAACGAGGTAAGAACGCTTGGAGACCTACTTCCACTTCTCCGTTCGTTTCTACGGCATGATAGTCTATTTAAGACAAGGACTGTCGTGTTTTTGCTTTATTTTCCACAAATGTTGTCGTAATAGACGTCTATATTATCTAAACGCTATTTCCTTGTTAACGCTGCAGGATCCTTAACAACCCTTTAAAGACTAAGAGTAACCTGGATTATATTTAAAGGCTCAGGACCTACCGCGCAGTAAACACATTCCGTTTCGGTTATAAAAACTATCAGTTAATGCTACATAGGGAAATAAATACTGTTTTATTCCGAAAATTACACAAAACACATAAATATACTCTGTTCATAACGCAGCATTTATTACTGTAAAACCTGGTGGTGCATGAAGTAACCACTGGGCTTTAATGAGTTAATACTTGACCACAGTGGCGCTCCCACCACAGAAGTTCGCAAGCCCACTATGTGTGTTAGTCATAGTAAAACTTAGAAAGATAAAATGGTCCACGTGATTAATTAAGAATCACGAAATAGATGCATGGAAGAGTACAGTTACACTTCCTTGTGATTTTAACCCTGACATTAGGCGTTACTGAGAAGTCAGTTTTAGGCCCCGGTCTCATTAGCCTCCGCTGAACACTGCACAGAAGACGGGGTGATCACCACAGTCGATTTCGAAGACCCGGGCATCGGAGGCAGAGGAAAAGCTGTCTTTTCTGGGGCCCACATATCTCATTACCAGTAACTTCCATGGGCCCCTTCGCTAAGCGCAACGAGGTCGGGATGTAAAGCTGACCACTCAGGTATACCTACTGTCAAGGTAGAATGCATGGAGATGTACCTCCGTTCGACAATATATCTTCATGACCTGTTTCTTAATTCAACAGAGAAAAAATTTTACTTTTCAATTTTATAATTTATGCAAAATAAATCCATTTTATTCAAATAATCTTTTCTTCGCAACGGACAGGGGTGTACATATTCATTAATTTTAATAAATTTATTAGCAACACGGAACATTTTACGAGACTTTTACTAACCTATGCAAAACAAGGTGCCCTGTACTTTCTCCTTCTCACAGCCCTTCCTTCAATTAAAATTTAGGGATGTATTCTTGTGTCCGTATTGAAATTCCACAGATGTCAGAATGCATCCTGCTGACGCTAAAATGAATTCAAAAATGAGATTTTGGCATCGTAAGCGATTATTAAGCTCAAAAATGACTCTACAATGGAATTAATATCTGTGCAAATATTAGCATAGCTTCTCCTAATTTCCATTTTGGTATTTTACTACTCGTGCTATTGTCTACGTGACGTGTCATTTGGCAATTAAACAGGCTGCAAATGCCGAGGCCAATCACTTGCAGCATACAGAGTACTGCGAACAGATGCGTGGGCATAAGTTCAGTTGTGCCAAAGTCAAGGACGTCAATCTCACCAGCACAAGGGAACGGTACACATAAATGCAGCCCACGTCTGAGGTTGTTTATATAAAGCAGTTAAGACGTGGAGCTGATCGCTTAGATCCATCTAGTGTCGACGTCTGAGAAGGACTGGAGCTATGCCTCTACTTCCCTGTATGTCATTCCAGGAGCTTTGCTTAATTATTTAAACAAGAGAGGCAATATACGTATAAATGTAACACTGAGGTGCGTTCGCGTGACCACTGTTGCCGTGGAAAAGCGATAAAATATTACATATGCTGAGTGTGTGTCTGTAGCCTTAGTTATCCAGCATGCAAAGCGCATGCGCCGTATTATATTGTCATATGTGGGCTGTCTGGCTGTACTATATTTTTCCACATAAATTTCATAAATGGCACGACTTTCAAAAAAAAAGTTGCGGAACATAAAATGTGTTTCGATTTCCTGTACAAATTTTATCTGAAACATTTCTGAGCCTAAGAAGAGGTGGGCCAGATACTATCATAAAGGTACTCAGGTCTTCATGTACCCGTTATTCTTGTCAGATTTTAATTAAACGAATTTTCTCGACAGATTTTCGAAAAACACTCAAATATCAAATTTCATGAAAATCCTTCTAGTGGCAGCAGAGTTGTTCAATGCGGACGGACAGACGGACAGACAGACATGACTTAGCTAATAGTCGCTTTTCGTAATTTTGCGAACGCGCCCAAAAACTATTATTTTTTAAAGGGCGTAGAAATACTGCCAAGCCTGAAATACATCTAAACAACATTGTTATTTATACATTAATACGTGGAACTGCCTTCTATAACGCGTTAGTGAAGGACGTATAAAAGGGAAGCGAAGAGGAGGAAGGAGACGTAAATAGGTACTGAATGACCTTAAGGAAAATAGGGTACACTTGACATTGAAAGGGGAAGCACTAGATCGCACTCTGTGGAGAATTCGCTTTGAAAGGGGCTATGGACCTGTCGTAAGACACAATAAACAATGAATCCTACCTCTCAAAAATACTTCTTCTCCATTAGAAAGAAAAAATCCTTAATGCTGTTTGTGCAAGTTCTGACAACCACAACAAACACCACAATACACGGTGTAGGCACAATGTAAAGCATTATGGGTTTAAAACACGTGTTACCTAGAGTAACCACTGTTATGTTCTTGGTGCTGGCAGTAACTCACATGACACGTTCCATTTCAATAAAGAACGCCTAATACTCGCTCAGGCAGGCAAGAAATACCACATACTTTATGGAAGCTGTCGGTTCATTTTCGAGTTAATAACAGCCCGCCAACTTTCCCACGCCCTCCCACACTGTTCCTGTAAGATCCATTTTAACATTAAATACCAACGTACGGCTAAAATCCCAAGTTGTCTCTTCTCTTAAGTGCACAAACTAAATTTTTGTACGCATATTTACCCTATTCCATGCGTGCTACATGCCAAGTTCATCCAATCATTCTTGCTTAGAAACGTAAATATATTTTATTAAATTACATTTCCCAACGCATATTAATCGGAACGAACTTCACCTCTAAGTTGCAGCGTGAGTCTAAAAACACCACTAAAACCCAGAGTCAGAAAGTAAATCCAAATTTGTTCTCTCTCAAAATAGAAAGACGCGCCTTATAAAATATTAAACTCGCTGTGATTTCCGTATTTGCTTTGTGCAAATAAGGACGATACCCAGGAGAGAAGGGAGAATTCCCCGCCCCTGCGTCACGGGGGATGGCTGCCGCGGTTCACAAACTGGAATCCTACGTTAGTACATCTTTAAGGATGTAACAGGGGTAAAGAAAAGGACCACACAAAATGCAGGAAGCATGAAGAGCGCTGAATAATACGTAGAAAAGCAAAGAAAAGCGTAAAATCATCTTGAATGTACATGTAAGAACGGAAATGCGATGATGACCAAGTTCTTCCCGTCATAAATCCCATAACATACAGTCCTGTGGTTTGTCGATCGAATGTACGGACCGATTACCCAGGAACAGGACTCCGTCGCAGGTCTAGCGTTAGTAGCCACAGTGAATGTTCGAGGTAATGTCACGTGTCCAGTTCGTTTCCGTCGTCTTTATGAAATCTCGCAATGCGCCCGGAATAAACTTACACAATTATACCTTGCACACAAACCCGCATCACACAATATAATATTGTAAGATTACAAGACTGTACATATATGAATGCCACCTCAAAACAACACACATGGGGGGTTTTGTGGTCTCAACTGTGGATGTTTTCGTTTTATAGTTGTAACAGCGTAATGTTGGCCGTATTGGCCGAAACATGTTGCTGATTGTACGACAGATAAACAAAATTGTTGTGTTTGGACATATTACATTTCTACATTTCCCTTCGCCACCGCGCCGTGAATAAAACTCATTATACTTCAGTAAACATTGCGGAAGTAACACACAAAGATGTACTTTTATGGACCGACGGCTATGTGATTTGAAAAATGTCGTAACAGTTCTAATTGCCTATTCGTTGCCGTTTGCTGCTACCTGCATGTGGCAGAAATGAGCCTCAGGAAATCCCCGCGGTAAAAAGGCACAGCATTATCCTACAAGCTCGAATATAAGGCTGGGGGGGGGGGGTTTCGGAAATAGCCGCACAGAAAAAGTATAGGTCATCTTACAAACGCGGCCTCGCGGCATTTCCCGGTAACACGTCATATCCTAGTAAATAATCACTAATACGGCATGCTCTTTCTCACCCACTATTCGAATGAAAGCTTTAGTGTTAGTTGCAGTGTAGGACACGCCTTTGCCTACTTCACAGTGACAGTTGTGAGTTTGCGTCCCTTCATCAGTCTGAGTACATAAAATATTACAATGGGAAAGAGGCAAGTCTCCTTGTATTCGGGTTTATAAGGTGTTTCATTATTTTTCTTTAAATACGCAGTATGTCGAGGAATATTCCAGACAAACTACAGAACTTGTGTCTCTGATGACTAACATTCAGTTAATTACAGGAGAGGAGCTGGGGCACGGGCAAGTCTGCGACCGCCCCAGGATGAAGATTTCAAGGGGCGGCAAAGTGGGCAGCAAAAATTAATCTTTCATATGAGAAAAATTTAATTTTCTGCTCTCAAAAATTGGAAATTATCGGGACAAATAAAAGGAAACTTAATAAATAATTGTGATTTTGTTAAAGTTTGTAACTTCTGTAAATGGCGGCCATCATGCCCCCCCGCCCCCCGCCCCCCCCCCCCCCGGCGTCAACAAATCTAGCTACGCCACTGTTTAATTACGTATGAAACAATTTCCGTCCTTACAGAAAACACAGTCCGTCTTTAGCAGAAAGACCACCCGGTTAGTGCTGGTTAGCGAAAATACTGCCGTTTTTTGTGAGATGCTTAAGAAACACAGACAAGGTGCATGCAAAGTACAGGGCTTCTCAATGTTATAGGAAGCAATGCATACCTAAAAGCAATTAGCACTGGCCTTTAAAGGGATCATGTTGCCTACAGTTTGTGTTACGTGTCAATAGTTTACAGTCTAAACAGTTTATACCGCAACTGATAAAGTTGGATCACAGCTTCAGGTAAGGTAGGAATTACAACGGACAGATACAAAGCACAACCATGTTTGCTCGTCCAATATTGACAAAATGTGTTCAACAGAGGGAGGCTTTGAGGTCCATCACCGTCTGAAGTTACTACTTTTGTACAGGAAACAGCATAATGAAGTTAATATAAAAGTGAATACTCACCAAATTTGAGACGCTACAGGGAAGGGGTGTGTCCCTGTTTCAAAAGAACAGCAACTGCGGGGTAATACAAATTCCTCTGCAGACACATAATTGCCACGTCAGCAGCGAGTAAATTCGATACGACGCTTGTCACAATGTTGAAAGATGTCTAGCCATTTATCAGCTGTTGCAAGTTCGTCCGTTGCTACTGTTAATTTAGGGTACAGCCTTACGGAGCAGAACAAAACCTGAGGGACTCTATGGTGGCAGAACCAGACGTGAACTAATTCTCTGATTAGCTTTCTCGTTATTCGAAGAAAACGGAACAACGGGGGAAGTAACAGTTGGGGAAACGGCTGGCGTAACACAGCTTTTCCACTCCGTCCCTTCACTGCTATAATGAAACGGAGTATTAGTGACACAGACTGTACAGACAACACGTGTATCGCTTCGATCCTCATCAAAACCAATAAATTCACAAACGATAACCTCAGGAAATGAGTCGTATATGGAACAATTACTGCTTAACTTGCAGCCAACTTAACTTCCTTAAAAACGAATATAGTAGGCCCCGGAGACCGCCATGATGTGTGCGTGTATGAAACTTGAGGCTACTTTAGCGCCACACTTTGTATTCCTAAGTCAATAAAAACAACATGGCGGCTAAACGAAATACCGAATGGCAGAGACAACAGGCCAGGTACTTTAGGGAGCTGAACTAGTATACGGAAATGTGGTATACACCATGCAGATCTTGGAAAAACATACAGTCGTTATTTAGGTAATATTCTTGTAGCATTTTTTCAAAAAGCCAGATATAAAACCAATTTAGCAGTTTCAAGTTAAGAAATTTCAGATCCTGCAATTTAAAAAAAATGTTTGAAAACTCGCCTAATTTTTCTTTGCGGTAATTAAGGCGTAATGAGGCGAAAGAGGCGGAAGAATACTGCTGGGCGAGAATGCTCACATCCAGTGAGGACGCTTGCTTTATTGGCTGCGTTACGATGGCGTTTTAAGCATTATTTTTATTTTCGATAAAGCTCCAGATCATCTTGCACCCTTAGACGACATTCATCCAAATGCGAAAGTTCTGTTTCTTCGCCCAGACACCACGTACATGATTTTTCAGTCAACTGATCACGGGGCCATTATCGAATTTAAAACCTGATATCTAAGGAGAATATCTGGAGCCTGTATATCGGCTGGACTCCTGTATAGATACATATACAACGGACCACGTGTGCATTCATTCACCACTTGCGCCACATCTTCCTCAAAGTAATCACTGCTTGTGTTGGTAAGTGTCTCTAACACTTCTAACTGACCTCACGTGTCTTATGAAACAAATTAACAGTCTACACAATTTTAACGCCAACATTTCAACCACACGTCACATTTCTGGGCACCGTTAATCCCCCTGGGAATTGTCGTCATGCTTCGCTTATAAGGTGACCCCTACTTTCTGTGCGGCTATTCGCGGAAACACTGCTCGCCTTGTACTCGGGCCGATACGGTGAATAAAACCATAGGCAATTTAAATAATTCAATTCTTCAAGTAACATCCTAATTTTATATAAATTTGAAAGTCTTACATCCTGTATTGAAGAATTCAGAGTCGCCACAAGATTACATTTTCCTTGTATGGTACAAATCATGTTGATTCTCTGTCTGCGTTAAGCAACGAATGTTAACTAAGTTTGGTGCAGCTTCGTCAGGAGAATGTGTCTGCCTTTGACCACAAAGGAAACTCATGGGGAGGCTAGTAGGTTGTATATAATCATAAGCAATCCAAATACATTCAGTTGCGCGTGTTATACCATTATTTACTTTACAGCACGTTTTACATTATAAAACCAAATTGACTTTAATTACAGTTTTCAAAGAAGTGGCAAGTAAAACATTCATAAAATTTTTCAAACACATGAAAAGTTTATACCATTCATGATATGGAAAAGCATGATATTCTTACATGGTATGTGTCTTCAATGAATCTTCTCCACATGCATACTATAGTAGACATTTTAGTTAAGGACTACGTAGCATAAATTATTTCATATGCAACAGTATGACTAAAAGATCTGAAAAAATGTAAACAGTGCGTGTAAACTTGTGTTTGTCACGTTTAGCACATGCAATGCTCAATCAATCAGCAAATCACACGTTTGCAGTCGCTGTATTTACAAAAGTGAGTCTTTCCGCTCCTCCTGTGTTAATAAAAGACATCAAGTTTTAATGACGAACAATGCTCCCTCTAAGCTGCGCAGATGCGCGGCCGCGCAGTAACTGAAATACTCTCGTGCACAATGAATTGTTGCCGTGCAGCTGGAATTTTTTAGTTTTCATTGTAAATATTCGTATTATGCATATTATAAACAAATTTTAAAGTGTCGCGCAGCCGTCAGGTCAAGTAAAAATTTCCTGCTCAGAGCAGCAGCAGGTCCGCGGTGCTGTAAAAGGAAAATTAGAGGCAACGTTGATGACGAAACCAACCGTCTGCGGTACCAACCGTCAGCTTACTTGTAAATGACGTTACTCGTACTTGAGAACCAAGGCAAGGTCAACATCAAAGCGAATGTGTAGCGCCCAGTACTAAGACCTATCATGATATAACTAATGTTACTCTTTCATAAAAATCACACAGAAACAAAGCACAAAGCTGCACAATATGCAGCGTAACATAGGTAAAGTATTAAAAGTTCGCAAAATAAAATAAACAAACAGGAAAGAGAAATTTTATTAGGGATGATAACAGAAAGTAATACAAAAATTCTCGGAAGAGGCACAAAAAACCTGGGAGAGAAGAAAAATCTACTTACAAAAAAAGACAATAGAGAGTCTTAGTATAGAATGTCACGGAAAATGTTGCGTAAAAAGCTTTCAATCATGTTTGTCGCTTACAGAAATAGCCTACATACATAGGGTTGGAAATTTCCATTGAAGGCGCAACTGTGTTTATAAAAACATGCAATTTTACATTTGTTGGCCAGCATTTATATATATTACTATCAAGATTAAGAAAGATCACTGTATCTGCTGCCTTTTGAATATTTTACATTTAATAATGGTAAATATATCAGTGAATGTTTCGTCACTACTTTTGACACAACGGCTCCAGAAAAATTATTACTTCAGAAGGAGTATTACTTCAGGAAAATTATTACTTCAGGAAAATGATTCCTTCAGAAAAATTAGTACTTCACAGAAATGACTACCAGTTTCCAGTTTGACTGACGGTGAAGCATAAACAGCAGCATATTAACATGCAATTCACAGTAAAATATTGCAAAATGAATATTAAAAATCGAGAAATATATTTCATTGTGTAAGAGAATTTCAGTCACTTAGGTTCGAAAATCCTTTTATTAAAATTTAGAAACCTTCCTTCACGACATTTCCCCGCCTCGCAAAGGAAAAGTCGTAGGCAAAAACATCACTTAATACCTGGAATTACTTCTAAAATGTTACAATTTCCTTACTGTAAAGTAAGCAGAACTGGAGAGTGTAACTGGAAATTGTACGGCCGCTATTTATATCAGTTTGTAAGGAAAATTCATGTAACTTACCCGGAAATGGTACACACCCTGTGCCTAAGAAAAATTCATGTAACTTACCCGGAACTGGTACACGCCCTGTGCCTAAGGAAAATTCGTATAACATCCGGAAATAGTACACGCCCTGTAAGTAAGGGAACTGCGTATAATTTATCACCCGCACACTAAATTATCACCATTATTTAATTCACGGTTGCTTTCATCGCTACGGAAGGGCCACTAAAAATCACCCTGTCCGTACTTCCGTCTGTGAATAAGCGGCAAAACGAGAAACACTCAATGGATTTTCACGAAATTTAATACCGAAGACGTTTATCACAAACTGTCAAGGAATTCCAATTTGTCGTTAAAGTGAAACAAACTGACGGACTTTTTCATGACGTCACAATACATTTATTCTTATATCTCCAGATTGATTCGACAGCCATTTACGGAACAGACAAATTTTTGGATTAAACGTTGCAGAGAAAAATAGAGAACAATTTATGCATCCAGCACGTTTTTCTGTGAGGTCTAAGGTAGTCGAGATAATTACAGAGAGGTGAGCTTTTACCATATCGTATGGAGGGCGTGGGTTTCACACTCTGGTTACCGTCACTATAGCATGTGGAAAGGAAACTTCATACAACACAATACCGTGCATCCTGTCACAATCTTTATAACAACCAGCAAATGCACTAGATAAAATACATATATAATATATATTAAACACCCGTACATATTTTTCGACAACAAGGTGTCATCTTCAGGGGGTTCATCACAAAAGAATACAAGAACATCACACCGCTTTACAGTTTCAAAACATCACACATTAAACGCCCAAAATATACAAACGTCATAATCACAGGTACAAGGATGTGGGAAAGAGTTTGTCTTCGCTCTCCGATTACGTTTCCTTTTAAATATTTTGTTTAACTCGCATATCAGTTGCGACAAGTCTGTAGGGAACATGGAAGATGGATGAATATGAATACCGAAAAACTGTGAAATGATAGTGACAGGAGAAGGTGGTTGTATCTGAAGAAATGTCTGTGCGAATGCACAGTCACCAAAATCCCACATGGACTGCCATGGGATCGAGCTGCTTCCTTCACCGTATCGCAACTGAACACAGAGTGAACAGAAGCGACGAAGGAGTATTCAAGTTAAAGACAACTGTAGCTAAGGGACACCGTTTTATACATCTCTTCCCTCTTTCCAACGTACCGGAATTCGTAACTAATAACGTAATGGCTTCCAATCTGAAAGGAAATTCGACTCAGCCACCCCGAGTTATTTCATTACTAGAAGTGAGTGGGGAGGGGGGGGGGATAAAGTGTGTTGGCAGCTCTTCACTGTTTGTAATTAGCTCTAACCACAGCCGGCTACAACAAAGGATGCAATTTATGCGACGCATTCGTGTATACTCGAAGGATGAAAATAATCTCTCTCTCCATTTTCACATTCCGTTTGAACAGCTATCATAAAATTGTACGCAAACCAAACCTGTGCTCGTATATGATTAGGAAAATTGGCCGATGAATGCAGCCGACGGAATACCTGTAGAAAAGGCAGGAAAGGAGTCTGAAATATATCATCATCATCATCATCATCATCATCATCATCATCATGAGCTGTGAAGTATGAGGCGTAATGCCTGTTTTTTATCCCTCGAGATGCAGCTGGTCCTTCCATCTTTTCCTTGGGCGTCCTATTCTTCTCTTTCCTTTTGGCCTACATTTCAGTGCCTGTTTGGGTATCCTGTCTGTGTCCATTCTCTCTACATGTTGTAGCCACTCTCGCTGGTACTGTTTTATTTCCAGAACAATGTTCTGCACTCCAAGTTTCTCCCTCACTGATTGATTTCTCTCCCTGTCTAACTTAGTAATTCCTAACATATGTCTTAAAAATTTCATTTGTGCTGTTGCCAGTCTTTGTTTAGTCTGTAATATATACATATATATTTTTAATTCTGTAAGATATTTTCCGGACACAGCTCAGTGATCAAGTGAGCAATGCAAATATCTTAAGTTCCAGTAACAGAATTCAAGAATACCAAGCGAAGTGCTATGAACACTGTTCACGTATGGATTCAGAAACACATGGCCTGTTTAACTCTTATGGATTATACGTCAGCTGGACATAGGGAAATAGGAGGAGGAAGAAGAAGTTGGGACCACTTCCATTGATAAGGCAAGGTTTGGTTATTCGGCCTACTCTGAAGACGATGCAGGTGTTGGTCTATGGTTAAGAGTATTGTCTGAGGTTCTAACAGCTGCACAGCTATTCAAGAAGTTACTAGACTCCAATGTTAAGACAGGCCGGCCACGCGTATAGTAAGATGAAAAATAAAATTACAGGCAACTGATATTAACAGGTCAGTTTTTCTGAAACAAATATGCGTAGTTCAGTAAAGTATAACTAAATCTCCAATTGCATTTGGAATACTTTTCACTCATGTCCTCAGTCTTTAAAATATTCCTTCACTGCTCGCATCTAAACAGGTATAATACATTTTTGGGTTTATGTTTTCCATCGCTGACCTAATACAGAAAACCTGACGATATCTTAATTTGCACTCCACATTTTCAGCTCATAACTCAAAGGGAATTTGTCTAAAGAAAAACGCTAATCACCAACAAATGCACAAAGACAGTTTTATCATCAATTGTAACACACTCCTACATGTTTCGACCCTGCTGGGTCATCTTCAGGGAGAACTTTTTGTTATCGTTACCCTAAGGTTGCACTTTATAGTTGAGTGAGAATGTGCTGTTGACTGTGTACTGCAGGCGTGAACTATGGACCGCAGACAGTACACGCCTCAAAAAACAACGCAGTACACAGTCAACAGCACATTCTCACTGAACTATTAAGTGCAACCTTAGTGTAACGATAACAAAAAGTTCTCCCTGAAGATGACCCAGCAGGGTCGAAACATGTAGGAGTGTGTTACAATCGATGATAAAACTCTTTTTGTGCATTTGTTGGCGATTAGTGTTTTGTATAATATAGTGCACGGACATGGAACACATTAGAATTTGTCTACATTACAAAAGCAAATGGGTTAAAGCCTTCAGGGAATCTAAAGACATGCCAGCTGACATTAAAAAGGAAAATGTAACAACCCTCGTTTCTGGAACGACAGCTTCTTAGAAGCATGTCTCGCCTAACAAATTTCAGGAAAACTTTATCTGCTATAAAATTGTAAGCTCATACATTTCCAAAAATACTTTCAAAGCCTGAAGCAGTATTACAATTACGTTATCCAGGCCTGCAATAAAACGCATGTGTGTGTGTGTGTGTGTGTGTGTGTGTGTGTGTAGCAAACGTTAAGAAGTTGAAACCGAACTGACAAACAACAACGCTGTGTTTAGAGTAATGACGCAATTAAAAGAGGTTTTTCACACACGAGAGTCGAAGGCAACCCATAAATACACTTTTAAAAAATCTGCCCTATGCAAAAATGTTATGTTGATTTGGGCACCGGCTAAGAAAAACATAGCATAATACTACGTAAACAGGAAGTGTCAATATTCCACGGCTGGTGGAATACACTCAGACTGCATCTAAGTGTTGCCGACTCGGTAACAAACAGGACATGGACTAAGATTAATGAAACGTGTGTAAGAGCAAATTAATCAGTATGTGAAATACAGCAGAACTGGCGTGCTGGCAGAGCATTTCAATGTATATCCAATTACAGCAATCTGTTTGGCATAGCAGTTTGCCGGTCTACACGACAGGGTTTGATGAATATAGAATGAAGAAGAGAGAATGCAATGAAACAATAAATGAGGTGCTGCCAGTTCTGTATGCTGGAAAAGGCGCACCACTCTTTCCTTGTCACGCAATTAAGAACTGACCGACACTGAATTCTAATAGGAATGAAAACAGAATTGAAAGCAATATTTCAGACTAGTTCTAAGACATTGTTAACACTGAAATAGAGTTGGTCATTATAATAAACGCAGTGTTCTCTTTGAGGTAAAAAATGAAGCCGAAGACACAATTGACAAACTAAAAGCCTCACATTGATACTAGGAAAGTGAAGGAAACAAGTATCTCTGCGTTTAAGAGAAAAGAGCGGCAAAGAAAACGTCTCGCCATTTACGAGATAAGTAGAAGAAATAAGGCACAGTCAGGTAGGCCGAAGAAACAGTTGACGATCTGAAGATGAATATCATTCCATGCGAATGAAAGTAGTGATTATGTTTATAACCCTCTCTTATCTAAGATGTGAATAGGATATACAAGACTAGAAATTTACCTGATGTTTTATCATTGTAAAATCTGTTCTCTTCCTTCGGTAAGAAAACAAATTAGGAGTACTTGAGAAAAGGGCGCTGAAGAATTTGGCCTTTTAGATGGGGAAAGGGGCAAAAGGCTGAGGAAAAATACAGGACAAGGAGCTTCGAGATTGTTACTATTCATCAAATATTATAATAAGAGCAGACCATTGTGGATGAAATGAGCACAGAGTAGAGAAAGCACGTGAGAATGAAACATATACAGTATGCACAAACTTAGCCAAAAACCGTGAAGGGAAATGGGCAACTGGGAGCCTAGACATATCTTGGAGAATAGTACTAAATGGACATTACACAACAGAATATAACGGAGTTAGCTGGATTCATCTGCCTCAGGATAAGGACACATTTTAGGCTCTTGTGAACCCAGCGACGAATTTCTGAGCTGTACAGCAGGTGGGCCTTTTCTTGAAAAGCTCTGTAACCTGTCACCTGTCACCTGTCACCTTGCAGAGAAGGTTTACGCTAAGTGGAGTTAATTCGTGTTACTGCGATTCTACGGACTGGCTTTTAACTCGGTGTGTGACCCTTGTTTTGAGACCTGTGCCCCAAATCTGTCTTCCCCAGTTATCGAGGCACGGTTCTAATTTGACTAATGCAGATATAAGACAGCCTGCATTCAGTGTCCGAGTTTCACATAGTCTTACTTTTAATCTTTGTTGCCTGAGGTCACGCCGGAAGTCCAACTTACTTGCTGTTGGTTGCGTATGAATACTTAAAATTTACCCAGTGCACAGTGCGCGCAGTTCTTAAGACCGCCCAAGTTACATAATTAATTACTGTTCCAACGTGTATATATATATATACACACTACACCGCTCGTACACTCGTAATGTATCAATTTAAGCCCTTTAACAACTCCCTTATATTATTTAAATCTGCGTGTCAGATTAGCACAATCAAAGGAGAAGCATGATAAAGCTTCCTCGCATCTACGAACTTTACAGTTTGCTTTCTCTCTCATTTTCCACTCCCACTAACAGTATATTTCTTCCTATCGCATTCATTTAGCCATCCGTTAGATTTCTCATAATGAAAGCCGACGTTCTTTCATCCACAACTTATTTGAACATACAAACAAATGAGCCATACGTAATAATGGCAGAATAATTAATACACAAGTATTCAAATGGACACACCAGTATCGGTCTGTGAGACGATGATACTGACACTCTGTCACATGCCGCATGACAGAGTGTCAGCAACATGCAACTGTTCACTGAGCCATTCGATACCGCGACACAAAGCACAACGGACACTTGAAAGGAAGCAAGGAAGGCAGTCAGGCAGGCAGGCAGAAGGAAGGAAGGAAGGAAGGAAGGAAGACAGACAGACAGACGGACAGACAGACAGACAGACAGACAGAAGGAAGAAAGGAAGACAGACAGCTAGAAGGACACCGAATAAGAGACAGAAGGAGAGAAGGTAGGAAGACAGAACGGAATGAATCAAAGAATGAAGGAAGGCAGGAAGGAAGGAGGGCAGGAAGGAAGGAAGGAAGGAAGGAAGGAAGGAAGGAAGGCAGGCAGGCAGGCAGGCGGGCGGGCAGGCAGGCAGGCAGAACGAAGAAGGATGGAAGGAAGACAGGCAGGCAAGCGAGCTGGCGGGCAGGCAGAGAGGCAGGCAGATGGAAGGAAGGAAGGAATGAAGGAAGGAAGGAAGGAAGGAAGCATAACTGGACTGAGAGTGTTACCATAAAGTGAATTTAAACAGTGCGGCAAAGATTTAATTCAACATGCTGTAATCAGTCTGGAAACTGCCCAAACTAGCCGTACAGGTTGGGATTCGTCTTCAGAAGCTCAACGTTGCGCACTTAACAGAGAGGTTCCCCTGCCGTTTATGCTACCCGCACAGAAAGAGAATCCCCGTGGGCTCAGTTTTGTGTCACACAAACTGAACACACTTTGCCTTCTTGTCAAGATCCGTTTTAATATTGCCCTTCCACATACGCTTAGGTTTTCCTAACTTCAGGTTTCTCCAAGATTTCTATGCATTTCTCATCTCTGCAATATGTGCTACACGACCCACCCACCTACACCATTCTTTTAGGGAACTTCTTGATTCACCTACTGTACCTTTTCAAGGACTCATCTCCACGGAGTTTGCCTGTACACAGTGAATCTTACTGTGACGTTTTGGACATAAACACTGACAGCAGCTACCAGTATTTATAAGTAAAATGAAACGCAATAAGAACAATGGACAATAGGGCTGGAAGAGTGACGTAGTGAAATATATAGAACATACAGCACGAGAGGGACGCTGTCTGACGTAGTTTACGTTCAAATTAAGCAACCATTATCGCAAACCATCCGCAGTTCGTTGCATCTGGAGAAAAGGAACCTAAGAACAATTCAGTGAATGTCTACGAAAGAGGAGTTTAGAACACATATTCAGAGAATTTATTAAGCAGAATTACAAATACAGATGTGTTCATTTCCATTGGCCTAGTTGGTACAGCGGAAAGTTGCATTTCTGCGAACTGACCTGTCACACGCGCTACAGTCACTACACCGCAGCCCAGGGAACTTATAAACATTGGTTGCACATGACGTCAGAGACAAAGAATGGCGCCGTTCCAAAATTGACCACATTATGCACCAGGGATCCCCCACTCTCCCCACCCACGCCCCGAGCACAAAAAGGATTTCAAGAGACTTTCAACTGTCGACTATGTAGACTGTGCATTGCAGCAGGTAATGGAATGTAGAGGGGGGTTAGGCCCCCCCCAAGCCTCTTGGGCTGGGAGGCGGGGGGGGGGGGGGGAGGAGGGTTTCTACTGTAACACAGCGGAAACCAGACTGTCTATACGAATTTTAGTGCTTATTTTTTACTTCTATTTAATATTTATTTTTGTTAAATATCGACATCCATATCTGTCATATCTTGGTATTTATGACATTAGTGTCAGGACGACGGCTTTACAATGACCGACACAAATGTAAAAAGGCCCCTGACAATTTGGAGCCTGATATGGTTAATGCATGTAAGGAAATTACGGAAACACAACTGTCAAAACAGTTAGTCTGAAAATACCTGGGAAATGAGGCCTTCTGGGAAAGAAAACAGACGGAACCTAATAAATGTATTACAAACGTGGACTGTGTTACAGACCGAGACAACATCTGGAGGAATCGTCTGCGTATCGGATACAAAAATGAATCTAGGAATTCCACAGCAACTAAAACAACAACAAGAGACACAGGAACTAGTTACACCTGTGGCAGCGACAAGATTGGCCACGATGATGATTATGATGATGATAATGATGATAGTAAAAATAAAAAATAATAATAATACAAAGGGGCTAGTTCGTGTTTTCAGGCGCCTTCGCATAGCAGTTGCAAAAAAGCGACTACTCTATCATGTCCGGCCGTCCAACGATCTTTCCGTATGGACAAGCACGGCTCACACCGGGTAGATCTTCATGAAATTTCATAGGTGACATTTTTAGTAAAATTTGTTGTTACATTCATATTTCGGTTAAATCAGCATAATAATGAAAAATTCAGGTAAAGATCCGCGCATGTTTATGTAACTGGTCGTTGTAATGGAAGCAGACTATTTTCTGTGAGGTACGGACTGAAGCCTAAGAATAGTTGACAATGGAAATAAGTGTTCTTTGTGAGGAATAAACTGAAGAGTAAGAAACAACTGCCGATATGACCATCTCGCCTTTCAAGAGACAAGTACGAGAAACAGAATATCTCCGCCTTTACGAGATAAGTTCAGGAAGCGCGGTATTTCGCCACTTAAGAAACAAGTACAACAAATGTGGTACACCACTTAAATTGGCAATCCCGTGCAGGTACTATGTCGGGATGCACGTGAATTTTTCTGCAAATTTTATGTTATTTTATTTTATTTATCTTAATTTAGGGCACGAATTGGCGAACAAATACAAACTATTGTAATACATCGCTGTTTAGGAGATGAGGGCAAGAAATAATATAGGCCCAGTGACCTGAGGATTTAACCCTTTAAAGACGAAGCGTATCTATTTTATATAAGGACTGAGTGCGTACCGCGCTGTAAACACTCTCCACTTCGGTTATAAAACCCAGTCTCTTAATGTTTTATAAGGCAAAAGTTGCTGTTTGTTCTGAGATCCGTACAAAACACATAAACGCAATGTGGGCACTACGTAGAATTTTTTAATGTTAAACCTGGTGGTACGTAAAGTTACCGCTAGGCTTTAAAAGGTTAAATATGTTATCCCATGTAAAACTAAGAGAACAATGACTACGTGTGAACGGCGCTGAAAATATTCACAAATAAGAAGGAATAATAATAGAGCGAACCGTCAGAAGTGTTACGTCTGCGGACATTTCCTAACTTGTCAAGTATTTATTCAAAACTGAGTACCAAGAAAGAAGAGCCGAACCCGGTTACAACGTCACGAAAGGGACTGAATATTCTATGTCATTACAAACGAGTGTTGTTATAACTGAGGTGTAAAGTGTTATGGTTAACAGTGAGGAATTAACTGGTCCCACAGGATATCTGACGCTAAAGACGAGGTGTCGTATAAACCAATGTTGTCATAACCGGGTTCAGATGTGTATAGTTATTTAATTTCCTACACGTCTTTATAAAAATAAAAGACTTGTTTTGTACCCGACCATGCTATCGCCTCTTCCGGTTTCTTATAATTCGCTGCACATTCGTCAGAATCGTCCTTTACCTCTTACTGAAACTTGTTCACTTAAAAAAAAAAGTTGGAATGTAAAACAAAATTTCTCCACTTCTTCTGCACCATGTTTTCCTCCATTTTACTTTATATTCCACAGTTTCTTTTTTTGCACAGTAAGAATAACAGACGTGACTAGTGACGGCCCTCCACACGACAAACATCGATACACTTGAGGCCATTACCTACCTTCATGTGCAGACGGCTTCATGCGTCAGTTGTGCGGCGCCTGTGAATTCGCACAGCAAGTACTGACTTGCCTATATCATGGCACTTAATTACCTTGGCTATCGACAGCACTCAACTTTCCATTCAGTGCCACTACAGGGCCATGTGGCGCAAGGACTTCTGTTATAGGGGTTTACAAGGACTCTTTACAATCACATGGCAGAACTCTTGAAAAAGAGTCGGGCTCTTTGAAGGCCCTTAGCGAACAGCAACATCACAAAAAATGAGTACTCGTTTATCCACGCCGCGGACGAGATTCGAAACCAATAATTCAGTATATAACCGTTATGAGATGGCAATGAAGAAAAAGGTTAATGTCCCTTTTTTAACGTCCCCGATTACGGCAGCGTAATGGAATAAAAACATCCATACGCTAGGATGTCCCTCGACAGCTTCGTGCTCAACAAGATGAATTTTAAAAAAAACTGCACAAGCTGGTAATGGAACCCCGGCTATTCTAGTACAAGATCACTTTACTTTTTTGTGGTGAAGCGCCTCGCAGCAGACGCTACGGACGCACCGCAGCCTTAACGCTTACTGTGCAACCCTGTGATGAAGATAATTAATTTTTTTCCGTTTTCCCGTGTAATGGAGCACTGGTGGAATGAAATTGAGAGTGAAAAATTTCGAGGTAAAACCTGTCCCATTGCCACTTTGTTCACTACAAATTCCACGCGGACTGACCGGGGATCGAACCCGGGCCTCCAGATCCCTTTACTTACTAAAATTATGTGTTTTAACGTTACCATATTTTAAAGTCGACCCTTATAAACTGTGTTAGCGTGAAAGGAAGACCTTGCAGAAAAACCTGGATAACTGAGAGCTGTTCAAGAGATCACTGAAATGAGAGACACGTTACAGTGGTAACACCACACTGTGATGATCCTTATGCACAGTGTCCTGTGCAGCACTCCTGTCATAACAGGCATTACACCTCGCTACACTCATCTACGTCGGAACCGTTAGAAAGCCAACCCCTACACAGTTCACACTTCTGTCACTTTAAACGCTTCACGTGCACAATACGCGCGCGCGTGTGTGTGCGTGCGT
Source organism: Coptotermes formosanus (assembly GCA_013340265.1). Lineage (NCBI taxonomy): Eukaryota > Metazoa > Arthropoda > Insecta > Blattodea > Rhinotermitidae > Coptotermes > Coptotermes formosanus. The sequence goes on along the minus strand of BLKM01000460.1, from coordinate 807,666 downwards.
GTGTGACCTCCAGCTGTTAACCCGAAACAACTGGCCCTCAGCATCAGCTTCATCTCGTTAACGATAACGAAGAACACACACACAAACACACACACACACACACAGACACACACACA